>UNPR01000228.1:0-77666 GCA_900536425.1 Hymenoscyphus linearis | reverse complement strand
TACCCCCCTTGACCTCTAGGGCACCCCCCTAGCGTCCTTTGCCCTACTTAGGGATGTTTTAGAACGTAGCTTCATAGGGGCTAGTTGCATTCGCCGGACGTTAAATAGATTTAAATTAAATTAAATTTAACCACCTTTTCCCGATGTTGATAAAGCGCTTTTTGTGTATTCAGGATATCTTGTGGATACGATTTGGAGTTGCAACCGTCGTTTATTTCATACTAGCGTGCTTTTTCTTGAGGCGATGATGTTTATGATGAGATGATGATATTTATGATTATGAGTTTATGAGAAACGGAAAAGAAAGGCGGAGCTTTTGAGACCCTTTTATTGTACAATGGTATAGATGTTGATATATATTTTTGGGACTTGGACTGTTTGCAGTGGCATGTATTTTCTGACTTGGGGGGTGATCAAAAGATGTTTTGGATCTGAGGGGTTGATTCTGGGTACTATTTTAGAGTTGAAACTTTGGGTATATTCTTATGCAATAGACAAATGAAGATCAATTTCGTTAACTCTATCTAGCCGAACCTTGGTTCTAGCTACAATGGCTAGACCAACTTCCGCGGCGCTACCCCCCGCCAATATCTCGAAGACTGTGATATCTGCCTTGAACTTGCTCAACAACCGGTCGACAGCAAGAAGAGAGTCTACTCCGTAGTTGTACAAAGAGTTGTTTGTGTCAATTTCCTCGGCGGCTCCTCTGGAGAGTGAGAGAGATAAGTGGCATAATTGGCACTGGTATATAGGTGAGGTGCACGCCAGTAATTGCCTTGGTTTATACTGTTTGTACTTCACTATCTCGCACAATTAAGGTTCAACAAGTGACCAGTGTAGGTTTGACAGAGTCATAGTCAAGTGATACACGAATTAGCCAACAAACCTGCATCACTACTTGACTATGATTTAGTCAAACCCAAGGACTTAGAAACGACTTACCACCGCAGGCACAATAGACTAGATGTAAAGATAATCTGAAGGTATGTTGCGTAGTACTTTGCAAGATGTTTTATAGGAGAATCCGGGGATTTTGAAACGTTCAGTTCACCCCGTACTATTATCTTATTCTACGCAACTTTAAAACTCGACATCCCATTACCGAGTACTACAGACCCTTCATATATTCCTATGCTACCGTAGTAAACCTTCTCTAAGCCACATGCATGGGAGACGGTGGAGTGGAAGAAGTTGGCAAGAACAATTTCCAGGACACTTAGAGGAAGACTTTCTGCGGGGTAGCATTCCTGAATATCTCACCGCGTGTTGGATACCAACGAAAAGATTCACGACGGGAAACATCTCCACTTAAGCAGATATGTAGAGATTAAAGTACAGTCTTCTACGCATAAGGACTTGTAGCGTGAAGGAGCCTTCGGTTCACGCTGTGCTGTACTCCTCTGCAGTTACCATTGCCTCACCTGTGAGTTTATCTTTCTTGGGCACCTGATGCACATCGTAACAACTTGTCTCAGGTCAAAAGCGATGCAATGCAGATGCAAGCCTTGCCTAGATGGGAGGCGGTGATGCCAAAAAAGCAAAGCAGCAGGCATGAACTGACCTATCAACAGTAACAGCAGCAACCCACAGCCAACCAACAAAACAGTCAGGGAACAGCCAAGTCTGCGGTAGATTTGGTCAAACAACACATACTAACATCTCTCTCTGTTCTCTATTCTCTACTCTTCACGACACATTTACAATTGAGAAGTGATCTGAAAATTGAAACAAATATGTCTCAAGAAGGCTCCAGCAACAATGGTACACTTCCAAGTTATTACCCTGGAAAAAGGGAGGTTCTTACCAATATTGTCGACTTCATGGCCAAAAAACATCCCCACGCTCTTTTTGCAGAATTCCCTGTCTCTCCCACATCTTATGATGCTGGTTTTCGGAAGATCACTTATGAGAATCTAGCCAATGCTGTCAACGGAGCGGCTTGGTGGCTTCATGAGTCTCTGGGTGGGCCAGGAAAGGACTTTGAAACAATTGGATATATGGGAGTGAACGATCCTCGCTACAACATCATGATTCTGGCGGCCGTGAAAGCTGGATACAAGGTAAGATATATCCTTATAGCAAGGCAACATGTGACAGGAGATGACCTAATTCTTCTCGCAGTTATTTCTGTCTTCTCCTCGCAACAGTAATACAGCACACGCCCATTTGTTCAGCTCCATGGGATGCAAAACATTGATTGTAACTGATCCTTCTTCGCCTATGTTCGCTGGTGCTATTTCCTCGCAGGACATGAATGTGTTGAAAGTTCCTGGTATACACGAACTTCTCGATGGGCAAACCCGTCCGTATCCGTATAACAAAGCATGGGAAGAAGCGAAAGACGATCCACTTCTGGCTCTCCGTAAGTAAATAGACATTTCATATACTCAGTTATCGCTTCCCCTCTGTTTGATCCTGTTTAGCACAACTTGCCTCGTGAAATCCAATAACCTCAAATTCCTTACATCCAACGCATGAAGGTCACAAAGAAAAATACTAATTTGCCATCTTTTAGACACATCCGGTTCTACTGGTATACCAAAAGCACTGATTTGGTCCCACGATTTCGCAGCCGCGTGTTACAATATGAGTCAGCTCGACCCTCCTGCTGGGTATGAGAGTCAGAACAGGCTCTATCAGAACAACCGGATCATTTTCTTCTTTCCACCCTTCCATGTAAGTAGTTTCTACTCGAAATATCGTATGAAAGGCCGAGTCTCGATTGTGGTAGCATTCTCATGAGTGCGCCCGCTAGTGATTCATAGTTTCGACACTGACAACTTTTTCTTCTCAGGGAGGTGCTCTTTTTCTTGCCTTAATTGGTGGAATCGCCAACAGAAGTGTCTGGATATACCCTCCCGCAGCGGGAATACCATCCGCAAAACTTCTTGCTGATGGCCTTAAACATACCAACGCAGATGTTCTTGCGATACCCCCACCTGTAGTTGTAGATCTCGCAAGGCAACCTGATCTTGTCGAATATATCTCTTCAAAGATTGAAACGATCATATTTGGCGGAGGCGACGTTCCCGAGGCAGTTGGCTCAGCTCTTAAAGACAAATTCAAGTTGATGAGTGTTCTCGGGGCAACTGAGGTAGGTCTTGCAGCAGCGATTCGACCGGCCGGAAAGTTTCCGTCAGATGACTGGCAATATATCCACTTTCACCCTGAATTTGGAACAGAATTCAAGCACATAAACGAAGACTTATATGAGCTACATTACGTCCGAAGACCGGAGATTTCGGAGCACCAGCCAATGTTCAAGCTTTTCCCTGAGCTCCAGGAATACAACACACGTGATATTTTTACGCCACATCCTTCCAAGCCGGACCTGTGGATTTATAGAGGAAGAAGTGATGACATTATCGTATTCTTAACAGGCGAGAAGACCAATCCAACCTCATTTGAGCATCATGTTTCTACCCACCCAGGAGTCAAAGCTGCCTTGGTAATCGGCACCCAAAGATTCCAAGCAGGTCTTCTGATCGAGCTGGTTGAGGAAAAGGAACTTTCTCCTACCGAGCGAGCAAAGATCATCGAAAGCATTTGGCCCAAAATACACGAGGCCAATCAAGTTTGTCCAAATCATGCCAAAGTCGCCAAAACGCACATACTCCTAGTCAACCCAAGAAAACCAATGGCACGTGTAGGCAAGGGCACTGTGCAGAGACAACTGACTTTATCAACTTACGCTGAGGAAATTGATGCACTTTACGCCGATGCTGAGAAGATGAACGCTACCAGTGACGATGTTGAGAAACTTGATGACGATGTCACCGCTGAGAAGTTGAGCTTGCTGTTGGAAAAGCTTGTCAAGAAGCAAACAGGTTGGACTGATATCAATGCTCAAGATAACCTCTATCTACTGGGTCTTGACTCACTTCAAACTTTGCTTTTGGTGCGGGACCTCAAACAAGCTGTTGGGCTGCCTGATCTTGCCCCTAGTTCTGTTTACACAAATCCATCAATCACCGAATTGTCCAACGCCATCTTGGACTTATTGACCCAGAAAGAAACGTCAACGAAGGAGCTCGATGAGAATCGAAAATCAGCAATTGAAAATTTGATCCTCGAGCACTCGACTGCAATAGATAAGCTTTGTTTTGTTTTGTTTTGTTTTATTATTCATACTCGGATCTAAGCATTTTCAGCTTATGCCGGCGTTTGCCAGCTTCGGGTCTATCTTATTCAAGTCTCTGACCCCATCCTATTCCACCTATTCCACCTATTCCACCTGTTCCACCTGTTCCACCTATTCCTGTTCCACCTATTCCACCCATCCCACCCATTCCACCCATTCCACCTATTCCACCTATTCTACCCATCCCCCCAGCCCATCCCCCCAGAGATATGAATAAGATAGTCGAAGCCAGAATATTGGAAGTACGTGTGTTATTAGTGAATGTGTTTGCTTAGGCTAACTAATGCGGGCACCGATGAGACCCCTCACTCGGGGCTGCCCCAAGGACCCTCTAGCTTCGGCGTGTTTTACCACAGTTCCTAACTAGAGGCTCCGTGTTCCGACGTATAAGGTATCCGTTTAGCCTTCTTTTCCTAGGCGTGATAGTGTCACTGCGCTAGTATCTTTAGGTCTATCTAGGCCTTGTCGGAGTGTTAATTGTTAGAAGTGGGTAGTTCCGTAGTCGGAACGGATGGAGATTAGCCGGATCTACATTGTCTTATATTCTACTGTATATAAGCTGGTGCTTTCTGCACTTCTCCCTTCTGTAGTTAATTCTAAAGTATTCCACTTAACAGGTTATAGAGCCCCGGTTGCGAATATTTTAGACCTTTCTTTAAGGATATACTTTTTTAGCGAATTAACTCGTCCTATTACTCATTTAAACACTATAGGCAAATCCGACTACAAGGGTGTTATCCTTACGGGTGCTAAGGATTTCGACATTTAGAAAGTCGCTCTTATTAAGCACTTAATAATCTACAACTAAGTCTACTAGATCGAGTCGGAGACTAAAGTTAAAGAAACTTTAAAGACAACGGTAGGTGCTACTACTACTACGACAGAGACAAGCGAGGTAAGCTCGTTAAATAAGTCTAATAAAGAGAGGGCGACAGTATCTTTAAAGATCTACGCTAGCCTAGATAATAACTATATAAACTGTATTATTATAATTATAGATCTGTTCGAGATGTTCTCTAATATTGTTAAGAGTTATAAGAGGAATAACGAAGTACAGTATAACAATCTATACTAAGACCTATTCGGAATCTAAAACCTAAAAGCGACGCCGATCTAGGAGAAGCTAGATTTAATAAGAAAGTTAAAAAGTTAGATTAAGACTTTAAAGCCGAAGAACTTAGTAGAAAACTAGATCCTAACGTACCTAATCTAAGCGAGCGTAGACTAGGAATAATATAAGATAACCCTAAACGTTGTCTACTAAAGCGCTAAGGAGCTTTCCCTAGACGAGGTGATTGCCCGCTTAAAAGTAAGGGAAACCGAATTAGCGAACGACAACGTTATAATAGATACTATAAACTAGGTAGGACAAGGACGCGGAAATTACTATAGAAAGGGAAGAGGTAGAAGACAGGGGGGGCGCCGAGGGGGGGATATATATCTCCTATAGTACCTATAGTATCTGTAAACTAAAACCTAATTACTAGTAGAGGTTGTTATACTTATTACGGTCTACACTTTAGGAACTAATGCCCTAAGTGGCTAAAGACGAAGGAAGGAAAGGCGTATTTGGTTATAATCGCTAAGGAAGGCGGGGTAAAGCTTAATAACGACAAAAGTACTAAGAAAGTGTTAAAGATTAGAGAGGTTAATAGCGATAGTAACGAATCTAGCTCTACTGTTTCTACTTACCTTCTAACTAAAAATAACCTAAATATAACGTAGTAGCTTAACTCTTATACGTCTTACTATATTATAAACGATAGAAGTTTATTTATTAAATATAAATTAAGACCGACGACAACTAGGGTAAAAGCTATAAATAGCAGTATAATCGAATCCTAAGGAAAAGGAAGTATAAAGATCTACTAAAGGAACGTTAGTAGTAAAGAAAGATCAATAGTAATAAGGAATATAGAGTATATACTAGAATGCTCGGACAATCTTCTATCTATTAGAATACTTAAAGACGGTAGATCAGACTGTATAGTAGACTCTCGGAACAAGAGGGTTAGTATAATATAAGGAAAAACGACAATAATAGAAGGTAGAAGAAAAAGAAGGATATAGAAGGTTTGTCTAATTAGATTAAAGAAGTCTCTAAAAGTAGATGTTTAAAAAGAAGACAAGGTAGAAGCGAGGGGAGAAAAGGGGCCGACTATAAAGAAGGACCGAAAAAGACCTAAAAAATCATTAACTCCTATAAAAATTTATACGTTAAATAGTACGACTAATAGAAAGCCGTTATTAAGAGACCGAAAAGGACCGAAGGAAAAATCGATACCTATACCTATATTAGTACGATTGCTAGAAGAGGAAGGAGGGAACTAGGAAACGTCTAGCGTATTAAAAACAGGTAAAAACGCTAATAAAACTAATTTACGGCCTGTTAAAAAGTTAGTACCTCGCTCTAAGATTAAGCTACTATATACTAGGTTAGGCCACCTAGGACAACAAATATAAGGAAGAATTTATAAGGTTCTAAATAACGTACCTAAACACTCCTTTTACCTACCTTATTATAGTACTTGTACTAAAGGTAAGATGACGAGGAAAGTGTTATATAAACCGATAAGAGGCGTGTTAAGCGCTCTAGAAAAAGGACATATAGATTTATAGGGGCCGGTTAAGCTAAATTCGATATAGGGGCATTTATATATACTATTAATAACAGACTAGTTTACCGGTATGGTATAGGTATATTTCCTGTTAAATAAGTCCCTAGTAAAAGAGAGGGTTTAAGAATAGATTAAAAAAGTAGAGGCTGAAAGACCACGCTAGAGGATAGGAGAGAAGCTAAAGGCTCTACGTTTTAACCGTAGTAGAGAGTTCTTAAATAAAACATTAGAAGCGTTCTATCGTAGGCGGGGAATTGTAATAGAACCTACTATTAGATATTACTCTAAAGGTAATAGATACGTTAAAAGAAGTATACAGTTAATTATAGAAAAAGCGAACACTATTCGGTATAGATTAAACTTACTAAAGCTATACTAGGAATTAGCGGCGGCTAGAGTAGTATATATATAGAATCGACAGGTCGTAAAGAAGATAATAAAGTCTCTCTAGGAATAGTAGTATAGAAAGAAGCCGAGTATAAAGAGATAGAGGATATTTAGATGCCGAGTATAGGTCTATATTCTAAAAGAAAAGAGATTAAAACTCTAACTAAAAGCGTAGGAAGGTATATTTATAGGATAGAAGGAAGAATTAGATAAGATATATTTAATCTAGAACCTATAAGAAAGAAAGCTAGTAGAATCGCGCTTTATCGATTTTAATAAGATAGGTAAGGGCGATATCGAGAAAGAACCTTTAATAATAAAAATTAGTATAATAAGCGGCTTAGGCGCGTCTAAAGGCGATATAAGTAATAACAAAGATATAGGAAGCGTTAAGGATAAGGGTGTTAATAATAGTAGTAAGAGTATAGAAGGCGATGTAAGGGACGATAAGTTCTATAATACGATTAAGGAGGCGGTGCCTTAAAGAAGCGAAGAACCGGCAGAATTAAGGCCCTTAGCTAATTAAAATCGAGGATCTACGCTGTCTAAGACGTTAACCCTATTAGAACTAGATAGTAAAGAATTTAATAAACCTCGAGAATAACACTACTAGCTAGAACAGACCGTCAAGCTACGTATAAAGGCGTAAATTACTCGAGATAAGAAGGAAGAAAAAGAGAGAGTTAGACAGAACTATAAAGATAAGATTAAAAAAGAGTCGGCTACTCGAAGACAGTAGACTTATAGGGATAGGAGACAGACAAGAGACAAGGCGAACATAACGAAATCAATACCAGGAATACTCTAGACCTTTACCTTTATATAAGCTATAGAATCTCTAGATAAGGAAAAGTGGCTAAAGGCTTTTATTAAAGAACTCGATAATATAAAAAGAAATAGAACTTTTTCTAAACCTTTAGTAAGTATACTAGAAAGAGCGGAAGTAGTATTATTAAAACTTATTTTCGACACTAAAACTAACGATAACAATATAATAATAAGATAGAAAGTAAGGTAGGTAGCGAGAGGCTTTTTATAGATCTATAGTATTAACTATAAAGAGACTTTTTCGCCAACTATTAGAATAGATAGGATAAGGCTAATTATTACACTTATAGTAAAATATAGATAGACGCTATATTAGATAGACGTAGTTATAGCATTCCTAGTAGCGAAACTCGTAGACAAAATCTATATAGAAGTGCCCGAAGAAGTAAGATATCGTTTTAGACGATATATATAAGTTTTAAAGAGTTTATATAGTTTAAAACAAGCGGCGAGAATGTAGTACCTTTTGTTATTAGGGTTCCTAAAAGGAATTAGTTTTAAAGCCTTACTAACAGACCTAATAATAATAGTTTAAAAAACGACTAGTATAATTATTAGAATGTATATAGACGATTTAATTATAACTAGGCTAGATAAAGACGCGATTTAAATTATTAAAGATCGACTAAATAAACGATTTAAAATAAAGGACCTAGGGGAGGCGAAGAACGTACTTAGAATAAGGATTCTAAGGCGTAAGGACGGCTCGATTTCGATTAACTAGGAGAAGTACACCCGAGCTATTATAGTAGAATTCCTATATAAGGATATACTTATCTTTACTACTCTGATAGACAGAGCGACTATAAACAGTTTAAAGAACGAGCCTAGTAGAGAATTAACTATAGAGGAGAAAACTAAGTACGTGTCACGAATCACGTGTTCACGTGATACTTGTCATAATAAGAGGCGCAACCCTCGACAGGCACATCTAGGTCTCTTATAGCAAATAGGGATCGCTTAGGATAGCTAAGCGATCCAAGGATTTCCATTGGTCATAGTCACATGACCAAACTTGATCATGCTTGATCAAGTGAGCACTACTGAGCAGGATCATACGGATCAGAGTGATCAGTATGATCAGGGAGTATGAAGGTTCTATATAAGACTGGCACGTCTGCCATTAGATAGGAGCTTCGTGCTCAACTTAGTTATCAATCTTATCATATTTGTTTGACATCTTTGATACAAGTAACGAGTTCACTTCCAAGTGAACAACCCGATAGTCTTCTTCTTATCATAGCATACCAACCAGCGAACACCCAGCCAAGTTTAGTTAGCCCGATTGAGTATTCGTTACAGTACGCTTAATTACTAGGAAAGCTAACCTAGCTAGAAAACATACGCCTAGATATTATATTTGTAATAACTCGAATAGCGTCATTTATATACAAGGTAAGATAGAACTACTAGAAGGCACTGATTCGTATTATAGCGTATATTAAGAGAACGCTTACTTATAGAATAATATATAGTAAAAGACGTGGCAAGGTTAATATTCCGATGTATAGCCTAGATCGAGGAGTTAAAGTGTAGACTAGTAACGTAAAACTTAAAGACGTAGGATACTTAGATATAGATTATAATAATAATTAATAAGACCGAAAATTAATACTTAGGAGTTTACTAATGTTTAATAGTAGGATTATCTAATGTTCGAGTAAGAAGATAGTATTAGTAGTACGATCGACAACTAAAGCGGAATACGTTATAGCGAGCGAATCGACAAAAAGAGTTATTTAGTTGTAAAGGCTATCCGCGGAACTCGAAGGAAAGGACTACGCTAGAATGCCTACTCTATTACTTCTAGGAGATAACAAGGCTATAGTTTAGCTTATAAACGGAACGTCGAATACGACTAAAATTAAGTATATCGATATTACGTTCTATTATATTGTTGACGAAGTAAACAAGGGACAAATTCGAGTGTAATAGGTTCTAGGGGAGTATTAATTAGCGGATAGACTAACAAAAGCGCTAGATAAAGCGCTATTTAAATTAAATCGAAGCGCGATTAGAGTTATAAGTGTGTTGTAAGAAATCTACGAATAGCTTTATAATTACTGTATATAGCTATTAGAGATTTAGGGGAGTGTTAGAAGTAGGTAGTTCCGTAGTCGGAACAGATAGAGATTAGCCGGATCTACATTGTCTTATATTCTACTGTATATAAGCTGGTGCTTTCTGCACTTCTCCCTTCTGTAGTTAATTCCAAAGTATTCCACTTAACATTAATACGTACGAGTAAGTACAGAATCTACTCACGGGTTCCTAGCACCGGGTTTCCGTTGTGTTTATAATTGTAGTATTTATAACACTAGATAAAGCGGTAGGAGGTATCCTATACTAATCTGTAGTCGTTAGTAGAGTTCGCCTCTAGGTGACTAAACTTATTATTAAGTCTGTTGTGTTTAAACTTAAGTGTAGTTGCTCGCTCCCTGACGGTCGCGGTCGCGGTGTCGCCGGTCGCGTTTAGGTTAACATTCCCTAATTTTGGCCACTGTATAGCCATCTCGACACTTAAGCAGCTTTTACGCGATTTAAAAGTTTCGTAGAGATAGGAGATAATATATCAGTGTGTCAAAGAGGAATTAATATATTGTAGTTGAGGGTAGTTTCAAAAAGTGTGTTCTTGCAAAATGTGTTGTTTTTTCGCAATAGATGAGCTTGCTAGTACACTCAAAAAAGAGAAGAATACTCCCAACAGTGAAACCAGCCCAGATCACGTAGTTCTCCTCACTGGCTCAACTGGCAGTTTAGGGACATACCTTCTCCAAGCCCTCCTCAAGAACCCGTCTGTCTCACATGTGTACTGCCTAAATAGGTCTTCGGATTCTTCGTCGGCTCAGGCTGAACGAAACAAGTCGCGTGGTTTAGAATTTGATCTCCCCGAAAAACGAGTCACTTTCTTGTGTGCGAAGTCCAACGAAGAACACTTCGGTCTTGAGCCTCAAGTATACAAAGAGCTCTCGAGTACGGTAACTGAAATCATACTCAATGGATGGACGGTGAACTTCAACGTACCTCTCTCTACCTTTGACCAACAACTCTCTGGTCTCGTCAATTTCTCTAAGTTTGCCAGTCAAGCACGTTACACTCCCTCCGTACTCTTTATTTCATCCATCAGTTCCGTCATAGAAGCAGGCGCAGTCATCCCAGAGAATGTGATTCGCAATCATTCGGCGCCACTTGCAATGGGCTACGGTGAAAGTAAATATATCGCTGAACTGCTGCTTGATGACTCTGCCAAAAAGCTTTTCGTTGACACTCGAATTGCTCGAGTCGGACAAATTGCTGGTCCAGCTCACATTTCTGGGGCCTGGAACAGGTGGGAGTGGCTTCCAAGTTTGATCATAAGCTCGCTTCATGTTGGCGCACTGCCTGACTCTCTTGGGACCAGCATGAGTACCATTGACTGGGTCCCGATTGATATCCTTGCAGAAGTTCTGATGGAGTTGTCTTTCTCGACCGACCCAGGAGAGTCTACCGAGAGAAACGCATCAGTCTATCATCCCCACAATCCTCGAACCATATCTTGGACTGAACTTCTCCCAACCATCGCTACGACTCTAAGTAAACTGAAGGGAACATCCGTTGAAGTCATTCCTCTTCACGATTGGCTGAAGCGGATTCACGCTGATATAGAATCAGCTGGTTCTGATATCGGAGAGCTTGTTAAGCGAAACCCTGCCGTCAAGCTCCTTGGCACTTATGAGGATTTTGCCAAGAAGCAAGGAGAGGGGACAAAATTCACGACTGACAGAGGACAGGCCGCAAGCGCAACGTTGAAGAACTGCGAGGCTATTAGACCAGAATGGGTTGAGAAGTGGTGTCAGGAATGGTTTCAGAATGAGTGAGCAGAGATGACGAAATGTGCTCTATGACGCTACAAGATGGCTTGTACATCTGAATAATGACACTCTCTTATCATGAGTACTCAAAATATATTTAGATTACTGAAAAGACCACTTGAAGAATGAAAATTTGGAACTCCTCACCATTTGAATCAGATTTCACGAGGCTTCAAATAAGAACATGGATTTCATGTGGAGGTTATTTATTCTCTGAGATACTCAAATATCAAGTCCCTAGATACTTAATATGCTTAATGGGCCCCCCAAGATCTGGCCATATCTCATTTCTCTACTTAATCTCAAGAATAAACACATATTGTACCCCAGTGAAATGTTAATCTCCCTTATGAAATAGCGATCAGAAGTAGAGTTCAGGACGTTGCTAAGCTTTGATGAAATGCTGAAGCCTCAAGAACCTACTTTACTTCTCAAATCGCCTTTTCCACTGCACTCAAATTTTATTAAGCTACTATGTAGCAATATGACGGTCCGCCGACACTGATCTCTGTCGATTATTTTGTGCAGCAGCGGCAGCAGCAGCTTCCTCCTGTATCTCATTCTGAGCTGCTGCACGAGCACGCGCCAACGCGTTTCTCCGTTGTTGAAGTCGCCATTCAGGCATAGGTTCGGGTCTTTCCCAACCAAATGCCTCCGAGTTCCTGAATTCTGGGGGAACTTGAAAAGTAATCATGTCAATATCAAGCTCATGACCTAGTAGAATTTCATAAACTTACCGAACTTGCAAAAGACTTCATAATTTGCAGCATATCTCAGCTGAAAGGTTTGCTCCCCATAAACGGGAATGTTCGTAGCAAATGCCTCGTTCATGGCATAGTAGTATTCCACGTGTGGATGCTCTTGTGGTAGATAACCTGCGTTGAGAAGCAGCTCGTAGAGGTACCCACGACGATTTGGATAGTACCATGGCTGATCTCTATCGAGGAAATCTGAAGCGTTGCTACGATCGTAAAGTGGAGCAGACATGGTGCGTGTATATTTGTTGACTTGATGAACTGTAATGGTGGTATAGTATGGGCAGAAGAGAACGTCTTATGTCGATTGCTTGAATTATAGTATGATGATTGTGGTGTAATGTGGATGGAGTAGAACAAAGTATTAAGTAGTCAACGCGTATTTGACGTGCCGCGATATGGGCTGGATATCATGACAGCTGTGCATCCATAGTCATCCATATCTTTCTCTGGCCATACCTTTGGTGGTCACTGGCTTGAGCCTGGCTTAAACGAGTGCAAAGTGAATCTAAAGCCACCATGCACCTTCAACCTCAAGAACTAAACCAGGAGCTAATACTGCTGAATTGGCTTTGATGTTGGTTTGTACATGTTCGTCGTGAATAAGACCCTTCACCTCTCCTCCGCATCATCAAGAAGACTAGGAGAAGCACACGCAAAACATAAGTCTCATTCCCTCCTTTCCAATCCGCTGGCGCCATTTGCGGGACGGGACTATCAATTCCCGGTTTGAGGATCAGCATGCATCCAGTGGTTGTACA
Source organism: Hymenoscyphus linearis (assembly GCA_900536425.1). Taxonomy (NCBI): domain Eukaryota; kingdom Fungi; phylum Ascomycota; class Leotiomycetes; order Helotiales; family Helotiaceae; genus Hymenoscyphus; species Hymenoscyphus linearis. The sequence goes on along the minus strand of UNPR01000228.1, from coordinate 64,325 downwards.
AAACGTGCTTAAGTCATGTGAACGTGGCTGTTATATGGATGAAAGTAAATCTTTCTCATTCCACAATATTTTCCATACCTCCAAGTATCCACGATTTACACGCCGACACCCCTTTGAAAGAGGAGTCAGATATTACAAAATCCTCTCTCTAGACAACAAAAGATATGATCATTCGATATATTCCAAGGTTGTCAGATAGTTTCATCAAGTCATTTCGTGGATCTAATACTTGAAGTATGTATCCCTTGGCGTAACCCTAATTATTACTAAGCGAGCGGAAAGGGGGACGTGTCGCAAAATGAGTACGATTACCATATTTGACGCTAGTTGAATGAACCATGCCCACGCGCTATGGATCTATGGAGAATAATTTTAATTAAGCCACTAACGAATGATTTTTCTAGTTGAAATGCGTATGTTTCTCTTGTGGAGCAGAATATATTTAAGTGGAGCTAGATGATTTGGGAGGTGTTGCGTGTAATTATAGGTGTGAAGAAAAATAAGACTATACTTCTAGATGATAGTTCTAGGAGAAAGGTATTAGGGAGTGTTTCTATAGTTGGAATGCTCGAGTTTGCTACAATATATGTGATGAAAACGTATAACAAGTAAGAACACACAATAAAAACATGTGATCTAATCTTCTGATACGACTTAGTACTTCTTCCCCCATGATCAGTAACTTACTTTCATCTCATATCCAACAAAACAAAAAGGAATAAACCTCGAAAATCTAGTCGCATCATCATACCACCTTATCTTGTGAGTATATATAGCCACAGGAAACCCAATCCTAACCAACCACCAAAACAAAGTGCCAAAAGCGCGCTAAATGCGATAGAGTGCAACCTCTCTAGAACAAAACAAACATTACCCTCTTAAGTGGGGTAATCGATAATCACCCGAGCGCGCAGGGCAAGAAATAATAACCAAATCCCAAAAGATGAGACTCTCTGCTAACTTACCAGACTCACTTTGGCCGGATTCTTGCCTAGCAGCCATATATCTATACAATATGTCACCCCAGGAACGAAACGACTTCCGTACACCAAACGAATATCTGCTTTCTTGGTTCAGAGACTACTACAGATGGTATGATCCGAGACTTGTTTCGTCAATTCCAAGCGATCTTCGACCAAATTGGAATGGAATATACGCATATGGATGTAAAGCAAAAAAACAAGATACTCCCATCGCACCCACCCCAAAATACCCATTCCCATGTTCAAAACAAACAAACGGAACAAACAGAAACGACAACACCACAAAGCTCGACACCAACATCTCCCTTCTTCCATACCACCTCAAGACCCTCAAGAGCACCATTCTACCACTGAACCACAATAGATAGATCATACATAATCCTCAGCCCAACCACCAAAAATCTCATCACCTCATCACCATAAAATCTCGCTCTCCTCCAGCCAAGATTCCATTTACTGCCTTCCTCTAGTGTTTGCTCTCTACCCAAACGCGACAGACAACTCAAACCCATAGATCTTTATAGAACATTTGAGAGGAGAAGAGGAGGAGGAAGTCAGGGTGAGACGACGGGTTTTAATTAAATATAGACATCCAGTAACAATGATAGTCCGCCTCTAATAGTAAGAAGGGAAAGAGGAAGGAGAGAAAATATTAGTTATTAGTAAGTGAAATGAATGTTGCGGTACTTTTCATTATCTTCTTAATGGAGAGAGTAGAAGAAGAACATTTCGTTGAAGGCTGTGGCCCAATATATAATGAAATCCTTCCGATTTGCCACGGTAGACCCATCCAGAACATCTCCCAGAAATGTAGTGAGATGTCTTGTGTCGTTTTTGTTTAAATAATTCTCGATGCCTCTTTTTACAGTCGCTTCAAAACCTTACAATTCCCTAAACTTCATCTAATTCCCCAAACCCCCTCTATAGTAACAAAGCGAACCCTACCAAGGAACCCTACCTAGGAACCCTCCATAAAACTCACAAACCAACCAACTCACCAAACCAACCATCCCACGTTATCAATACAGGTACCTTATAAATCCCATCATCTCCAAAAAGTTAATCCCCTCTCCTCTCCCCTCCTCTCTCTACTTTAAGATATATTCGCACCCACATCTTCACCCCTTTACTCCCACAATACTCAGTCCAGTCACTCCTTAACTCCTCCAGATCCCAAACCCCAGATCCCAGATCCCAGAGGCTACAACCCCCCACCCCTCTCCACCCCCAAAATTTACAGCAGAGCAAACAAGCCAAAGACCACTCACTCACTCACTTACTTACTCACTCACTCACTCACTCACTCACTCACTTACTCACTCACTTACTTAATCACTTACTCACTCACTCACTCACTTACTCACCCACTCACTCACTCACTCACTCACTCACTCACTCACTCACTCACTCACTCACCCACTCACTCACTCACCCACTCACTCACTCACTTACTCACTTACTTACTCACTTACTTACTCACTCACTCACTCACTCACTCACTCACTTACTCACTCACTCACTCACTCACTCACTCCCCCAGGACCCAACTCCCCTCCCCTCATATCCCTCCCCCACCACCCACCCCCTCCTAAACCTAAAAAAACGGCAAACGTGATACACGTAAACCCAAAACACTAACAACAACAGCACCAAAGATCTCCAGTAAACACACCTTATTTACCTTGAAACCCTTTCTGGCAGCCACATTAATAATAAATCCGATGTATTAAGTTATCCCCTCAGCTACGGCCAGTAGTAGTAGTAGTATTTACGCCCAACGGATTCCTAGGTCTCCTATGACATCCCTAGAATATAACGGAGATGCTACTATAAGCTACGGAATTATATATAATATATAATAAAAGGTATGTCTACTTATAGTAACTAGAGATAGTATTTCATGTATATACTATAGCCTTACGTACGGCCTGTTTATTGTAATCCCTCTACGAGTACGCTAGTTTGAATGAGTACGAGTATGGAAAATGTGAGGAGGGCAGGGTACCCCTACTGTGAAATTATATTCCTTGCACGCAAGTAACTAATAAACCACCTACCTATACCTAACAATCCATCCAAATAGAAGGTCCCAATATATAGGTAAACGTAAACACCTAACACGACAGCACCTCAAAAATCGACAACAAAACACCCCTTTCATCCACCATCCCAAAATACAAAACATCCATCCCATGTCCTACAAACAGAGATATCTCACCTCCCCTCCTTTCCACAGTAGCGAAATATCTCCTCATCTCACCACTAAAAACGAGATTCATCAGCAATACCACCCAAGATCCCCATCGTCGTCATTGTCATATTCGTTGTGCTCCTCCTCCCTCTCTCAACGATCATGATAAACTTCAAAGCGTAATATATCAACAACTTTCTCCCAACTCATCAGTCTTTCTTTCTTTCATCTCTTCTCAACCTTCACGACAAATCAAGAATCCCCAATACAGTATCACAACACACAAGAGCACATATGAAAGCCAAAGAGGCCGCATTAAAAAAAAAGGTATCTATATTCATTCGGAATTATCCCCTAATCCCCAAATCCGCTCATCTACTTGTACCATTGCATCCCATATCATACCATCCATCCATTTTAATTTACCATCCCACCCAACCATGCAACGCTAAAAAAACAACAACAAGGGGCCCACAAGTGTAAGGAAGGAAGAAAAAAAAGAACATCCCTTCATTCATAGCACTCAACTTAACTGCTCCAAATCTGTCATTCCAACGCTTCGAACCCCTCCTGGCCAAAGAACAAAATCTGGAAACAAGAAATTTCTGATAAGACAATTTAATGCTTACCATTAGCCTTAGCTGGGCTGCCATTTGGACTCCCATTCTCGACTACCTTGGCATACGAATTTCCATTCGCAACCGCCTTCTCGTTGGTCACTGGCTCTCCGTTGCTCACAGCCTTCCCATTGCTCACAGCCTTCCCATTGCTAACAGGCTTTCCATTGCTAACAGGCTTTCCATTGCTGACAGGCTTTCCATTCGCAACACCCTTGCCCTTCTGCGATCTTCTCAGGTAACTCTTGACAAAGAATCGAACGAAAAGTACAGTAAGAGGCGTAAGGTAAAGGACATTAAACCAAATAGCAAAAGTTTGACCACTCGTCGAAATACAAGGAATACTTTGGTACTCAACGTTGTACTTGATTCCATCATTTCCAGTGACAGGTGCCACTTTTGGAGCTGGAGTAGTGACTGGAGCGTTGATGTTCTCTGCTAGTCCTTGTTCGCCAACTGCGTAGAAGAGGTATTTCTTCACAAGGTCAACGATTGCGGTGGTGGTGGCTGCGACGCTTGCTGTGACGCTTTCAGATGATACGGCTGCTGAGGCGACAGAGGTGAGTTTATCTGCTGCTGCTTTGACAACTGGGACCTTGACTGGAATGGTGTAGTAGACGAAGGAGTGGAATGCTGCGTAGGTTGCGCCGACAAGAAATTGCATGATTTGCATGGTTGTGAGACTTCGTTTGAGCGCTTGTGGGATTGGGACGGAGAATGCGGTCAAGGTGTAGTATGTGTACTGTCGTCTGTTAGTAAATATCTAGTTGAGTATTTCATTTAGCTTACCATCATAGCATGGATTCCCGAGTTCACAAACACAAACATCCAGATTGGAGGAGACATGTAGCGCATTCCAGCCCACATAGACATCATCGCACCTGCATGATGATATGTTTGCAGAGTGGAACTCCTCTTGCCCTTCGCCAGAATAATCACGGTATCAAGAACCTCATAGAATTTACTGAGATAAAAGAACCATCCGTAAAAAGCAAGTCCCTGGTTCCATAATCTTCCGTAATCAGTCGCATCTGGCAACCCCGCACTGGTGAGGAAAACAGAGTCTGGTGATTGCGAAATCCAACTTGAGGTATCTGGGTCATAAACAACGGCATTTCCCAACCCATGAGGACCCTGAATCTTGCAAAGACTGTCGACAGTTGCTGATAACCCATCTGGACCTGACCATCCCGCGACAGAATGTTGGAGCGCATTCCACATTCCATAGAAAGTCCATCCCGAGTATACAGCCAAGAAGATGTTGTGCAAAACCACAAAGCAGAAAAAAGCTCGGGTCTTGCTGATTGCCCATGGCTTGTTGCCCCTCGATCGGTTGTATGCGTTTACAGAACTAACAGTGACGGCATAGACAGCCGCGATGGTGATTGGGACTCGCACATCGAGCACCGAGTTATATAGTTCGGCGGAGATGTTGAATGGAGGCGCATAGAGAGTGGAACCTGCGAGAGGCGGTGGTAGTGCTAGAGGATCTTGTCGAGGAGGAAATTGAAAGAGCGCGCTATCTGGCTTCTGCAGAGAGATGGTCGACATCTTGACTTGGACTGTTGGCGTAAATTCGAAGGGTTCAGGTTGTTATGTGTCAGGCGATATTTTATGGTTGAACACTTGCACCTTCCATGGGGCAACCCGAGTATGCGGTTGAGTCCCTCCTGTCTCACGTCAACGCTGCGGTGGAATGTGAAGGGAAAGTGACGGGACGGTTTGGTGGCGGAAGCGAAGTACTCGAGTAAAGGAAGTCACGATAGAAGGAAATAAATTGGAAAACTCCAGGTACTACGTACTCACTCAGGTACCTATCGATACTATTCGTTAACAGTACGGACACTCCAGTACTGGGTCCTGTTTTTGTTCCCTTCGCCAAGGTCAGAGTCCCATATCAATGCAGCTAAAGTTCCTCAAAGTTCCTCTTTCGCCCCAGCTGGTTGGGAATTTGACATTTTTGTCATTATTATTAGCTTCTTTTCCTTCCCCAACGACGTTGCACTTCCTGCCTCTTCCAGTCAACCCCACCTTAGTCTCCTCAACTCAACTCAATCTCTGACATTTTTCAGATGCATCATACTCACCCAAACTAATGTAACCTTCATAATTACATGTGAAGCCATTTCCAAGTGAATTGGCTGGTCATCATGGGAATCTTTCATTTCCCATTCTCACGGCCGAGGTTCAATTTGCCAAAAAATTGTTGGGAAAGAGATGACGTTCTTCCGTAGGTCCATGCAGCTTTGACCAATCAAGGATTCTTCCGCGTGGACCCCTTATTTTGCGGGAGCCAATGGAGTCCAAGAAGTGCCACGCAGCTTGGCGCGATTTGCCTTGAGCCTCGTTTCGCCTTATTTCGCCTTATTTGTTTGTGCTACGATTGGTCCTACCAATACAAAATTGGTCGAGCGCGTTGCTCTTTGGGCCTACTGATAAGATAACAATCCAGTCTGGGGCATGAGACGGTATCTTCCTTTTCTCTTTATTTTTTTTTTCACGGTTTTCACTTCTTCACCCACGTCTATTTAAGGTTAATATGCTTGAAATTGTCTCAATATCAAACTTAAAATGCTCCAACCTCACTCGATGAGTGTGAGCGAAAAGTTTTTATCTCAACAAAACCGGCGGGGGAGATCTCTTATGCGGAAACTCTCCCGCGCCCCTCCATAAGCGAGATTCAATTGTTCGTGTGCCGAGGTACCGTTCTTTTGTTACATCATAACAATCATAAGTCTCCTTTGTGGGGTTGGGTGAGGGGCAAGGGATAGAAAGTCTGTTTTTGCTTCGCAGTTCGCAGAGATGCCCAACGAACAATTCTGATTGGCCCAGAATGTTTTGGAAAATCCTGCGGTATCGCTAGACTGTCAGTGCCAGAAAAAATCTTATAAGCAACATAATCATAGCTCAGCCTCTATTCCGACTCTGAAGCTGCGGAAGAAGAAAAACAAATTCCACGGCTATATAACCCTCACTGCTCGATTCCATTTCCATCCAAAGAAATTCAAGACATGCTGTTGTCTGGGATCTAAATCTCTGCGATAAAAGCGCTTACTACTTATTTATGATAATTTTTCTATGCAAAACTATCAAGATAGATATAGATTCTTCCATCTCGTCAGAGAAGAAGCACATTAGATGGATTTAAAACAACAATTCATCGTCAAAAACAAATCTACTGTCGAAACCAAGCCACCAACCAACCATACTTTGCCGAATTCGTACTGTACGATTATCCTCCGAATCCTAGATTAGACTCTATATCTGTCTTGATAGTTTTAGATTGAAAAATCACTATAAGTAGTAAGCACCTTTCCCGCAGTATTGTACTTTAGAGATTTAGATCCCAGACAACAGCATGTCTTGAATTTCTTTGGATGGAAATGGAATCGAGTAGTGCGAATTATATAATCTTTGTCCCTTTTACGAATAAAAGTATACAGCAGTAATATTCCTTTCTACAGCAAAAGAATCCTAAAAATATCCCCATCTTTAGATATGATAATCTGCCTTGAGTTGTCAGAGTTTATATGTACAGTAAGTAGCTTTCTTTTTATGTCTAGCGTAGCTCCGTAGTAATCTTACACCCCATCCCTCCCTGTCTGTAATATATAGAGAACTAAACTAGGAATACATAGCAATGACCGTGGTTAGAAACGATATTTATCATCAGGATTATTTCCGTTCAGAGTTGGACTTTTATAGAAAGAAAAGATTTTGGGGGCTACGATTCTTGGTACTGTAGAAGCAAGCAAATGGAACTGACTGGCATGATTTTTCAAGCTACTCTTATGGAATTGTAATGGGTCTCGTAGCTTAAGAGGAGAGGTTGGTTTTACTTCCCTGGTATCATCGACCTATAAATTCTACTGAAAAGGAACACAAAATAGCGACAGAGTACAAATCTGTTGCGCTCATAAACGTGATACATTCGAAATTTCAGATGATGAGAAGGTTCCTGCGGTACAAGTGAGAATATAAGGGGGTCTTCTGTTGAAGGATCAAATGCATGGATGTTCTGCGAGTCGTACTATTGAAGATACCTCTGGAGATGTTTTAGAACGCCCTAGTGCGTTGGTAGTTATAATAGAGCCTTGGAAGACCCACGATTTTGCGCGCGATTGCAAAGACATTGTATAACTCAAAAGGCAGTGGATTTAGAGAACAATGAAAGGAAATTCGACGATAATTCGTCAGTAAAATATTCTGAATTTGCATGATAAAGTGAACGCGGAATCCTATCCTTAGTAGTCTGAACGTGGTGATATTTGCAAGCAAAGGATATACCCAGTGGATTGAGATAGGATGTATAATCTGTCCTCTCTCTCTGCAATCGCAAGTACACGCCCTATAGTCTATTGCGACAGTTTCAAAAGCCAATTCTGGGGATTTTTCCTTTCAGACTTGCAATTTAATATTTGCTCCCTGTCACAAAGTCTTCACCAGATCCTGACCCACCAATAGATTCTTTTCTGCCTTCCTTTGTTGCCCATTCTGTTGATCAAAGTTTTGCTTGATCTAGTCTTTCTGTTCTGTCTATTCCCTCAGAATTTCAATAAGACCCCTCAACATAGCATGGTCATTAAGTTATAATGACCACATTCTTCATATCTGCATCTCTTCTTATCCAATGACAACCTCCCAAGAACCCCTTCATCCCCCTCTCTAACTCCTCTCATCAAAAACCACCAAATCCATCACAAGATCCCTCCTAACAGGCTTCAGATAAAGCGGAAAAAACTTATAACAACAAACCACAATTCCCCCTCCACAAAGCCTCGTCAAGATCTTCCGCACCGTCGGTAAAGCCAACTGTTTCGGCGTCAAGTAAATAAACACATGTGTAACCCGATGCGTAACAACCAACTGAGTAACAATATCATCTTCATCGTGATTAAAATCGTAAACCAGCCATTTCGCCACCACCCCCTCAAGTTTCGAGTTGAGTCCTGCGGTATCGATGAGTGCCGCGTCATAATCTACACCTACCCCATTCGCCGCGACGATATCTGGAGAATTAAGCTTATTGATATGAGAAAGCAATCCGATGACTTCATTAAGTTAGTCCTGAAATCTCGAGTTTTTGAGTTTTCCAATATTGGGAAGTTCAATGACGAGTTTGATCATATAACGCTTGGCACGATCGCGAAATGAGGGGTTAAGAGTTAAGAGTTCAGAACTCGAGAGGAGAGGATGGGATTTCTGTCCGTACGCACGGAAATCTCCATCTCCAGACCCGAGATCACAGACTACGACGGGTTTCGTATCGGGTTTGATGGCGGCGACTTCGGGGATGAGTCGCATGAGGGTTACTGCTGCGCGCATGGTTGAAGCGGGGGTGGGGATATAGGGTGCGAGACTGGTGCTGAAGCCGAAGGGGATGTAGTCGATATCTTGGAAGGCGAATATTGCGGATCCATCTTCGTTGTGCATTGTTATGGGTGAGGGTTTTGAAAGGCTTCAGGTATATAGTTTGACTGTTGGGGGTATGTGGTCGTTGTGTGGTGGGTGGCTTTATGAGAGTTTCGGGTGATGCCCCACTTATATACGCCTTCGAAGGCTTGTTTGAACTTGTGAGATTTGAGGAAAGGTTTCCCCCTCCATTTTTCGAATAAAATGTCCTATTTGAGTTTCTAACCCCAACTTTCGATCTGGGCTCTCTTTTCATTTCTGTCATTCTTTCGATGCTATCCAATCGCTAATTTGAAAGAATAAACTCCATCATGTCGATTTCCTGAAATCCATGGCGAAGATAGAGAGGGCGTCCTTCTTCAAAAGCTTTAAAATAGCAAGGTAGACCAGTTTCCTCGGATACTTCAATACCCTAATTGACTGAAAGACTACGACCGCCTTGTCGTGGATGTTGCCTAGTTCCTACAGGGAGACCTAGATCTATAAAATTTAGCGTGTAAGCTGTAAATCTTTTCATATTGTACTTGGTAACTGTACTCAAAAACTCATACCATCGAACACAAAAGAACTCGAAGATTTACGCAAATGTATTGACAAATTTCAGACTTATTCTTTACAATGCACTGTCCATATATATCATTTCTCATATCATGTGGTGATACTTCCTTCGAAAATGTTCGCTTGGGCTTCCTCGGGCCCTACATATCAAGTACCGATGAAGAAAACGTAATCTGACTCAATCACTCTATTTCTGGAACCTAACAATACATACCATCGATTCTGATCAGCAAACCACTCAAAAACTCGCTTAAATCTCATGCTGCTATGACACCCCAGTATCTCAACCCCGTTTTCGGAAAATTTACAAACTTATTGATTCCCTTCTCTTATATAACAATACTGTCACCATGACACGACTCATCAATTTACTCTCCTCACACAAAGGAACGTGAGCGATCGTGGGAGTCGGGGAAGGAAGCTACTACGCCACATCCCCACACATCTCACGTAAAGGTAGTGTCACTTAGACCCATGTCTGACGATCCGCAGCGAGGCTCATTTGTGCAGCTGTACGAAACCGTCGTGAGACTATCAGCACTGCCGCAAATCACCTCAAGGCTCAGGCTGTGGTACGTAAATGGTTACGGTGGTTTATTAGAAGCCTAGGTGTTTCTTTTCTTTTCTTTTCTCAATTTATCCGTATTTTTTCTCCTTCATTGGATCTTTTGTAAACTTATTCATTGCTTTTTGATGTCATCACATTCTAGATTTCGCTTGTTACAGTATAGTAATTGTTTCTAACACCTACTTACTTACTCACTCTCACTCTACCTCAAAAAACCGTCAAGTCAAAATGCGATTGAGAATCTATGTCCCCGTGATCATTCTTGTGATTCTCCCCGTGATCTATATTACTACACGCGTACATTCCTTCATCCAATTATTCAAAGAGCATTCCGGGATCGCAATCTCACAAGCCGAAGTAGCAATCGCATACAACACAACGAAAGATGTGAATGACCACGAATACACACAGAGAATACCAAAGATCATACATCAAGTCTGGCATGATTGGAATGCAGGCGATGATGCTGACAATCAGGCAATACCAGGAGATTGGAGTATTATGAGAGATGGCTGTAAGGAACTGAATCCAGGCTGGGAGTTCAAGGTATTTTTTAATCCAGGTGTTTATGGAGTAATTAATGTACTGACATTTTCTCATAGTTATGGACTACTAAATCGTCGAGGGAGTTTATTGCTGGGTCTTATCCTTGGTTTCTTGATACGTATGATGGTTATAAACACCCAGTACAGCGTGTAGATACCGTCCGATACTTCTTGATGCGCCATTACGGTGGAATATATATGGATTTAGATAATGTAAGTATTCACCTTTGCCCTTGCTATCAATCCTAACGTTCATCCAGGGCTGCAAAGCAAATCTCAATCCCACACTCTACTACCCAGCATTCCTCATAGACGGTGGCCACGGAGCCCTAAACAACAACATCCTAGGAGCCGCTCCAAATCACCCATTCTGGGAACTTCTAACCGACTCCTTAATTTCATATAATTACAACTACCTCTTTCCCTATATCACAATTTCCTGGGCATCAGGAAATTGGTTCGAAACTTCGATATGGGAAAAATACCATTCTATCGTTGAGCGTTTAGCAACAAAAGGCGATGTAGCAAAAGGGGAAGAGGGAGTAAGTGAAGCAATTGTCGAGTACCAAAAGAAGAATGATATTAAAGATATGAGGTTATTTCGAATGGGTATGGATGAAAGAGATGGGAGAAATAAGGAGTGGGTCTTCTTTAGCGAGGGACGGGGTGGGACTTGGGTGCAATGGGATTTGGCAATGTTTGTTTGGCTTGGGGGACACTGGAAGGCTTTAGTATTCCTGGTTTGTGCGGCGGTTGCAGGGGTTGTGTTTGGGTGTGTGAGATTTTGGGGTAGAAGGAGTAGAGGAATGTATGAGAAGATCAAGGAGGATGATGATGTGTGATAAGGAAAAAGTAAAGGTTTTTGTTATAGTGTATATAAACTAGAAGTTGAGAGCCCATAGGCTCTCATGGGTAATATGTAGACTGGCGGCCATGAGAACATCTCGCTAGGTATTTCAGAAATTCAACCTTTTCAAAAGCCACAACTATCGAATTACCAGTGTAACAGGCATTTACAATCGGGCCGTTTGGAAATCGTTCTTTGTGTCTTCACCACAAGAATTTGTGTCTTCGCCCCATCTGCTGTTCAGATGCTGCATTGCCTGACGCCTAAGGAATAGATCAATGTCGAACATCCATAATATTTCGACAACAGCATTCCTTTCGACAGTAAAAGATTAAGATAAAACCTAGCAGAGTACTTGTTTGACATTCGAAGTTCTAAAGAGAACTCCAAGGCTTCCCTGTGCCTCCAAAATCCGTAAATTCATAACTCGCAATAATACTACCAAGAACCCAAAGCGACACTGCCAGGCATCAATAAGTGTGCTCGTACTTTCTCGTCATAAGAAATCAAATCAAAGCAAGGGTAAGCTCTCTGCTTTATAATGCCTTGATCTGTCTGGGAGAATTGTTGTTGCGACGAGGGGAAGGAGTCGAGGTGCCATATTTCGAGGCAATGCTGTCGTCGCGCTTCGTCCGTACTAAGATAAAACTCTTCCGGTGGGAAGATATCGAGGTCTTTCGCCCATTTGCTGTGGAAGAGGTCTTCTTTCGTGAGCATGCCTAAATCGCGTTCCAATTAGTTACAAGCAGGAAATTTGAGCAATGGTTCTACAACTAAATTCTTCTTCCCAAAAGGCCCAGTACTTCCATCTTACTGTATCTTTCTATTGCCTCAAGCTAAAAGAGAGCTTCATTATTTAGTACTCCGTGACGAGCAATTGACCGATCCATTATCTTTCTACCACTATTCCTCTCTCAATCCCTCCATGACTTGAGAACTCCATTCTTCTACTCCCCTACCTTTCCTGTTGTCGTTGTTTTGGCACTCCCATGTTTAGCACTCGCAATTCACTTTCACTTTTACCCACCCTGTCATGTTCTTCTGTTCAACTCAATTCCTGGCATACGACAGCAAGTGATATTTCGACAGCAAGTGATATTTTGACAGCAAGACACATCCCCTTCTAGCGGAAGGCGAAAGGCAAAAGGCGAAAAGTAGGACAACGCTGTTCGTGATGATCGCAGTGGTACCTCTTATGTAGAAATTGTACAGTACACTCTCTCATTAGAGAACAAACAAGGTGTATTCGTCCCCTGGTTTGGCAATGGTCTTTCGTACGTATGCCTTCATGAATGAATGAATGTATTTTTACGCCATGAGTCTGTACCTATCTGGTGGGTATAAGTACAGCCTAGACCTCCCGAGGGGTATAGGGGCGTGCTAAGCTAAGGACTATTATACACATATCCTATTATAAAGGAGCTAAAGACGCAAGTGGCTAAAAAGACCCCCTTTAAATAAGCCCGGGTTCCTAATCCCGCGGTGTCTACGCGCGAGTGCGGTCACTCGCGATAGACTCAATCTTGGCTCTCTAGACTAGGGCAAGCCCTAGCTAAAGGTTCGTAGGATGTACCGCGTACAGGTGTTGAGTTGTCGCATCCCGTCTTCCTTCCTTGAGAGGTTGAAGGTAGCAGATTTTTCCTTTCCTTTATTTTGATTGATCTGGATATCATGCTGGAGGTGACTACTGTTGCAGTAATATTAGCTTGCTTTTTTATTGAACCTCAGTCTCTCCCGCCCCTTCAAAAACAACGCTTGAAGGAACAGATGTGTTGAGCGCCCTAGTAGGCGGTATGTACCTGTGATAGTATTTGATGATACAATAGCCGTTACAATATAGTCATAGACTCATGGAGAATATCTCTCTTGATCAAGTTGATGAAGTATACTTTGTACTGATATATTCCTGATATCATCCAAGGCATCTCGTCGATGGGCTTTCCCAAATTGCCTAATTTGACCTGATCCCCCTTTCTCTTCTGTACAGTACATGCGCTCACCATGACAACCCGACCCAGCCGGGCTAGCTAGCTAGCTATCCATCATAGCCCCGCCAATAGAAAACAAATCTTAAAGAAAACGAAGCGAACGAAAATGCACATATCTACTGAAACCAAGATGAGGTACTGCCTTCCTTCTCTCACCATTTCCTGCAGATGAGTATCCGAAAAAGACGCCTCGCAACCAATCTTCACCCAAGTCAACCCGCTCAAACAAAAATATATTTAAATATATTTCATCTCATCTATTCTCATCTCATCCATTCCATAAAAAGAAGAGAGGGAGAAAAAAGAAGAAAAGAAGAAAAAAAGAAAATACACCAATACACCCAACCATCAAATCCCAATTAAAACATCAAGGTACTTCAAAGCAGTACTATAACGCAAACTCAAAAACCCCTCAATCATCCCACTCCTCATCCAACTGATCAATCAACCGATTCTCATCCTCAGGTCCATTCCTCCCAATCTGCCGTCCCCTCCCACTCGAGCGATCATTCGCGGAAATCGAGAGGGCGCTGTATCCCCGATGGGTAGGTAGACATCGGGAACAGGATGAGGTTGCGATGATGAATGCATCCTAGTGGAGAAAACGAGTTAGCTCAGCTTGTGCGTTGGCGACGGTGAAGAATAATGAAATGTATAAAGAGATGGATAATGAAATGAATAGTGAAGTGGAAATATGTAGATAGACTCCACGTCCGTGTAAAAAACGGGTGTCCGTTCCGCGGAACGTGCGCTTTTTGGTGTACTTCTGAGGAATGGTTGGAGCAACTAAACTTGCTGCTCAGACGTGGAGTGTCTTGAAGAATGAATGGGGTGAATGGATTTGAGCGCGCGAGAGAGAGTTCTATACTGTGTGGATAAGGTACAGGTAGGAGAGGTGTGTGTATATCCTGAATTAAGAGGTTCCGCTATGCTATGATTCGCCGAGACGAAAGTGAAGAACGAGAATTAGAGGGAGAGTGTTCTGTACAAGGTGGAGATGATGTATTATCCAGAACTTTTCCTTTTTTGATTTTTCCGCCACACGGTTTTCGATTAGGATAATAATTAAAACAATCTATGCGACAAAGGTAGTCATGATCACAGTCATGAAAGATGCGTAGACTCCCATGACGACCTCGACATATAAGACTTGTTTTTCCTCGTCGTTCCCATCAAAGGTCGAACCTCCATGGTTGGCAGAATACCATCTCTCACGCTTGTAATCCGGGGGAACACTCTCTGCTTCGCGCGCTGGACGGTAGTAAACCAGCTTACCTTTATAAAACTTCCTATTCCTGCCCACATGCTGTAATTGGGCAATTGTCTCCATCCTCTTGCATGCGCCACGTTGCGCTGGTAGAATACACCTCCAAGGAAGTAGACCAGGATGGCGATTACTCCAATGATGGCGAACACTGCTGCTGGTCCGGCACCTTGTTTGGCGGGCTGGGCACTTATGCAGGCCTCTTTGGAGAGAACTTCAAAAGTGTATGCGCATTCGTCTGGGTCGACGCTGACGAAGCTTACAGATGGTGCGGAGGCAAGGGGATCTTTGTCGCAATGGAAAGAAATGGTGGTTGATTTCCGTCCTTTTCCGTCCTTCCTATCTTCATCGTCCTCGTCTTTCGATTTTGCTTCCTTCTTGCTACCTCCACACGGCGAACCGTTTATGTATTGTAAGACGAGCCGCTTTCCTCGAATCGTAAGATTCGATGCCTGTTGTCTGCAGCACGGTTAGAGCAAGGTTACCTGATCGCGACAGAGCAATACAAACCCCATGGAATATTTCTTGTCCCCCACCTCGTAAAAAGCACTGGCGTTCTTCCATAACGACTTCTGCACACCAACTAGATCCTCTGTATATTCCACCAGCGGTGCGCATATGTTCAAAGTGAAGTTGTATGGTATGTCGTATCCTTTCGCATGGTAATCGTCCACTTTGTCCTTTTTTCCAGCCTTCTTTCCATCCTTCGGAGGTAATATTGACAGCGGTCTCAGGTCATAAAAGGAACCAGCCGTTGATGCGACCGTACATGGCTCTATTTCCTTTTCGTCTGCGGCGACGGATAAACCGCTATGCAATGCGAGAGCAATTAGGAGGGAACTTGGTAGCAATGGGAGATGCATTTTGGGAAGTTGTCGCAAGTTAATCGCAATGCGCTCGCCTCGTAGCGCTAACCCGTGAGTTGAATTGTAGGGTGCTCGTTTACGTAGGCAAATATATTGGAATATTGCAGATGGTGTGGTGGTATTGCGAGTTTAGATGGATGTACTGCGTAATGTAAAGTTTGAAGGTCTGTTTTGGTCTAGTCGTGGTGGAGTTTGGTAAACTAACTAACTTAGCTCCCATCCGCCGCGGCCGAAAGACAGATCACCCATCCCTGTGAGCCTTATTGGGCCAGCAGCAGTAGCCAGGTACAGCACGTGATATACCTCCCCTATCTAAACCAGACTATGCTCATCTTGGCGCATTTAAATACATTATATTGGCTGGGAGTGGCTTGAAATAGAAGCCATGCTGTGCTGGCTGCGTAGGAAATTTGGATTCCATCGATCGAATGGCTACACACAAGAGATTCGTGCCTAGTACTCCGTATAGGACAAACTTGAGAATGCTGTATGTAAATTCCAGTCCCATGTTCGTTTCTCGATATAAGGAAACGAAACTTAGGTACTCGTAAGGATTTGTGGAGCTTGAAAAAAAAGTTGAAGCATTGATAATAAAAAATGGAGGGTGCCAGAAATAGAAATTCTTGATATGGTCTGGGTACTCCGTCATAGGTGAATACCGAAGGCATTATATCGGTCTTAACAGATATCGCCGATAAAACGTCAAGGATTCCATTCTGAGAATCTGAATAAACTGACAGCCACATTTTCAACAGCCACACGTCAAGCACGGGCCGTTTGATGCCCCCCGACAGAAAATGGAAACCATCATCATTCCATAAGGTACACGCTGCAGCTGACGTGAGGCGGAAACGTTGGAATCCGAGAGAGTGAACTGGTGCCATTTTCAAGCCATTGTCATCCTCAAGGCTCACCACGCAAATCTACCCAGTCGAGCCAGTCAATTTCCACGAGCTTAAACCTTCGTTGATGGGCTCTCTCTAGAATTCTTTCCATTACCCTCAATACTTTTCCCTCTTGTCAACTTGCACGACAACGCAACCCCTACGCAACATGCCCGCAAAAGGAGCGAAGTCTGCGGTTGCAAAACCAAAACCAGCAGCTACCCATCTCCCTCATGGCTACGAATTTGGAGGACCGTAAGTTTATTCATGCCCTTGTCAAAATTGTTTCTAACAGCAATCGCAGAATTGGTGCTTTTGCAGTCTCTTTTCTCCTCCCAATCCTCGTCTATGCCTTTACCCTACTGTGCAACGATATCTCTGGATGCCCAGTACCTTCGACCCTCTCTCCTTCGACTTTGACAATCGAAAAGCTCAAACGTGATGTTGGGTGGCCTGCGAATGGATTCTGGGGTTTGGCGAGCTGGGATGTGTCTGCGAAGGTCTTGGGATACTATTTTCTCTCTTTGGTCCTCCATCGAGTTTTGCCAGGAGAAGAGGTCGAAGGAGTTGAGCTTTCTTCTGGTGGAAAGCTAAAGTATAAGTTCAACAGTATGCTGCCTCTTTTGTATGCGCAAAGAATGAATGCTAATCTATAACAGCTTGGTCTTCCTCTATGTTTACATTTGCGATTTTGGCAGCTGGAACCGTTGCTCAAGGAGCCGACTTTCCTGTTTGGACCTTCATCTACGAAAACTACCTTCAAATCCTCACTACAAATATGATCATTGCATACTCTCTCGCAACATATGTCTATGTCAAAAGTTTCAGCGTCAAGCCAGGAAACTCCGACTTACGAGAGCTCGCATTGGGAGGTCAATCCGGAAACATGATCTACGATTGGTATATCGGACGAGAGCTTAATCCACGTGTTACAATTCCCTTGATTGGTGAAATTGATATCAAGGAGTTCGCTGAGTTGCGTCCGGGTATGCTCGGATGGATCATTTTGAATCTGTCATCCGTCGCACACCAGTACAAAACATATGGTTTCATCACTGATAGTATTGCAATCATTACCGTCATCCAAGCGGTCTATGTCATGGACTCTTGGTGGATGGAAAATGCAATCCTTACCACAATGGACATCACCACTGATGGCTTCGGCTTCATGCTTTCCTTTGGCGATCTCGTTTGGTTGCCATTCATCTACTCCACCCAAACACGTTACCTATCTGTCTACCCAATGTCCCTTGGGCTAGTCGGTATTGTACCTATCTTCGCCATTGTTGGAACTGGTTACTACATCTTCCGCAGCGCCAACAACGAGAAGAATCGATTCAGAACCAATCCCAATGATCCCCGCGTAGCACATCTCAAGTACATTGAGACAGCATCTGGCTCCAAACTTCTGGTTTCAGGCTGGTGGGGAACCGCTCGACACATCAACTACTTTGGAGACTGGATTCAAGCTTTTGCATACTGTATGCCTACCGGTCTTGCAGGATACCTCGTGCAACATAACCCCATCACTGCTGATTCTGGAAAATCTTTGGCGGAAGGCTCGTTCGTTTATACCGGTCCAGCTACTTGGACGGAAGTCTTCCAGGGTGCTGCAAAAGGCTGGGGTATGATTTTCACTTACTTCTACCTTATTTACTTTGCCATCCTGTTGATTCATCGTGAGAGAAGAGACGAGGAGAAGTGTATCAGGAAATATGGTGAGGACTGGAAGAAGTATACTAAGGCTGTTCCTTATCGTATCATTCCTTATGTTTACTAGGCTTCTTGGCTGGTAACATTAGAGATGGCGAGAGGAGAGTTGTGATGTGAAGTTTAGGATTAGGGGATATATAATGTGTACAGTACCTTTGATATTATTATGGCAGACAGACGAAGGATTTTTTAAACTTCTCGGGCTGTCAGCGTTGTTGTGGCTGTCCTGAATTAATGAAGTGTAATTATGAGCGTGTTTATGTCTTTGATCGTGTTCTTGCGTAATTACAAGTATTTTGAAGAATGAGCTTTTGATGAGCAATTCTGAAAGCTTATTTGACTTTGAACGAAAGGGGTGGGGACAAACACAATTTATACTTTCGCTTGCCCTTGTACAGACGGTCCCGCTGACCCCTATTCTGTATGCCGAGGAGGAAGGGGGGGACAGGGAGGAAGAATGAAGTGCAAGAGAGGGCACGCCGTTATTTGAGTTTTGATGGGGTAGGAATTTGGAATTTGTAAGAAGGAGTGCTGTAACGTGGATTTATACTGCCGTTGCCCATTTCGTGAACTAGATTTCGGAGTCCAAGGAGTGAGATATGCAATGCACTCTTTAGAACTAGCTGCTTCTAGTCATCATAGGTCATCATAGCGAGGCATTAATACGTACTCGTATTGAGAAATCTTTCTAGAGTCTTTTGCTTTTTTCATCCCACCCTATGCCGTTTCGCTGCCGTTTAAACCGAAGCGCGTCTTTCTCCCAGGGTCACATAATCTCAAATCATCAAATTCGATAAATCAAGGCATTCATGTTCCTAGCTTATTAAAATAAAAGTCGGAATCAACTTATCCCGAAAATTATATAAGACAATCGAACCACCTCTACCAGCTCCCTCGTTTCAATTGCCATTCACTCTCTCAACTTCAAAATAACAGAAAGGTGAATCGACATGAATCATGATGGACTGCAGTGTTACCCCAGCTTTTCCTCCCCCACATTCTCGGCAGCATTGCGGCGGTAAGATTTTGGGAGGAGGCAGTAGCTCCCGACGTCGCTATGGGCTGCAAGTTTCGGACAAGCACATTGGTCAATACCCGTCAATGTTTACTTTTTGTTTTTTGCTGCTGCTCGTATTTTAATGCAGCTGCAATGACAATGTGCCAGATGACGTCGAGTGGGGAGCGGTATACGAGTAGAAAAGGAAGGTTGGTTGGAGGAATGGAGGGGTAATCACTTGTTTGCTTTCTTGGTAGACAAGTAAATTCCGGGGAAATAGCTGGAGGAAATGGGGAATGGCTAGGAAATGGGGTTGGGTTACGCAAAGTGGTACTAGTGTCGTTGGACTTTGTTTCCAATGTTAGTTGCTTGGGAGGCTGGGGAAGCATTAACAGGTTTATGTCATGTACGTGCTTGCCTGCCTCTCCCTTTCTGCAATGGTACCTGGGTACCGGTACTTAATCAAGCAGCAACAGTAGAAATTCAAGAATTGGGATCATCGGAATGCGGTCACTAGCACAATTGGGACACTAGCTACAAAGTTTTCAATTCGTATAAATACTCTTTGTGCGCCACTCATGCTGTGTCACCCACCAAACCCTCCGCGATAATCTTCGAGAATTCGTAGTTCGCGGTTGCCCTGCTCACGAGACATTTGTGTCCAAGTAAACAGGCCATCTAATTACCAATTCACTTCCTCACTCATCCAGTCCGAAGTAGTCTTGAGGTGGGGGTATCGGTCTATCGCTATAACTCCCAACCTCCTGGGAAGATTTAGTTAAGACATCTCCTCCTCACATATACCTACCCGTCTCCCTCGTACCTTGTACCTACATTCCTCCCTTCTACCCCGCGATATCAACCACGGTACCCAATTCTGAGAACCAATTACCAGGAACAAGCAATCAAATCATTGACGAGCGGTGTCATCCGCAATTCCCAAGATGTTGGGTCTCCCACTTGTTGTTCTGACGGTGTTTGGTGCCTTTGTTGGTGCACAGAAGGAGAGTTTAGCTTACTCACCACCCTTCTATCCTACCCCTTGGATGAAGGGAACTGGTGAGTGGAGCGATGCTTACGCAAAGGCAAAGGATTTTGTTAGTCAATTGACGTTATTGGAGAAGGTTAATATTACCACTGGTATGTTTTTCATCCTCCCTCCCTTCCCCTTGGAATTTGAAGCTATTCACGCCTCATTTATAAACGTGGGGGAAAAAGTATAAAAAGAAATCTCAAATTCACTAACCCGTGTTTTTTTTCTGGGGAAATAGGCGTAGGATGGGAAGGCGAAGGATGTGTGGGAAATACTGGATCTGTCCCTCGATTGGGTCTCCGAGCTCTATGCATGCAAGACTCGCCCCTTGGAATCCGTTTCGCCGATTATGCCTCTGTATTCCCTTCTGGTCAGACTGTTGCAGCGACTTTTGATCGGGGACTTTTGTATGCTCGTGGTTATGCTATGGGTAGTGAGATGAGAGACAAGGTGAGTTTCCAGCTCTATTCTTTATGAGAAATGATTGAGGGTTTGGATTAAGGCTGATGTGTTGAAAAAGGGTATCCATGTTCAACTTGGTCCTGTTGCTGGTCCGCTTGGTCGTATGGCTGCCGGTGGGAGAAATTGGGAAGGCTTTTCGCCGGATCCTTATCTTAGTAAGTTTAGAAAGAAATGTAAGAGAGAGAAGGTTGCTGATGAAAGTAAGCTGGTGTCGGTATTGCTGAGACTATTAAGGGTATTCAGGATGCGGGTGTTGTTGCCTGTGCCAAGCACTTTATTGTCAATGAGCAGGTACGTTCTATTTCATGAAAAAGCACCGCGGTCTTCTATTACTTGGAAGTGGTAGTTTCTGATTTATTTTCTTGTTTTTCCGTTTCGGGGTTTCTAACCAAGAGGGAAAACACAAGATGAGAGACCACGCAAATGATCATTTCTTGTATCAAGTCCCGTGATTAACAAGTTGCAGGAGCATTACCGCCAGGGAGCACCTGAGCAAAACATTACCGAATCAATTTCATCGAATGTCGACGATGTGACTATGCATGAACTCTACTTGTGGCCTTTCGCAGATGCCGTCAAGGCAGGAGTCGGCAGTATCATGTGCTCTTACAATCAAATCAACAACTCATACGGATGCGCAAACTCAAAGTTGCTCAACAACTTGTTGAAAGACGAGCTAGGATTTCAAGGGTTCGTGATGAGTGATTGGCAAGCCCAACACTCTGGAGTCGCTTCTGCAGTGGCTGGTTTGGGTGAGTAATTCTGATATTCAACGAGTTATTGACAAGAAAGACTTACATATATCTCAGATATGACTATGCCTGGCGATACTGTTTTTAATAGCGGCGTTAGTTTTTGGGGAACGAACTTGACTCTTGCCGTCTTAAATGGAACAGTTTCTCAGGCTCGCCTTGATGATATGGTCATGAGAATTATGACACCTTACTTCCATGTCGGATTCGGCTTGTACGAGCCTGAGCTTAACTTCAATTCTTGGACGTTTGACACAGTTGGCCCTCGACATGCGTCGGTTGGAGCAAACATCCAGCAAATTAACTTCCACGTGGATGTTCGTCGAGACCACGATGTTCTGATCAGAAACATTGCCGCACGAGCTACTGTACTCCTCAAGAATACCAATAACGCCCTGCCACTGAAGAAACCAAAGTTCATCGCTGTCATCGGTGAAGATGCAGGACCTAATCAATGGGGACCTAATGGATGTCCAGATCGTGGTTGTGATAATGGAACCCTTGGAATTGGATGGGGTTCAGGAACTGCTAACTTTCCATACCTGGGTCAGTCTGCATTGAAGACTTAATCTTGGCAAATGAGCTAACATATAATAGTCACGCCGGATCAAGCATTACAAGCCCAAGCACTTCAGGACAAGACCCGATATGAGAGCATTTTTGATAACTACGCTGATTCTCAGATCAAGGCTTTGGTATCGCAGGCAAATGCTACTGCCATAGTCTTTGTTAACGCAGACTCCGGAGAAGGATATATCACTGTCGATGGGAATGAGGGCGACCGAAATAATCTCACACTCTGGCATTCTGGAGATGAGCTTGTCAAGAACGTTTCTTCTTATTGCCCCAACACGATTGTTGTCATTCATTCAGTTGGACCCACTATTCTCGAATGGCATGATAATCCAAACGTTACGGCAATCCTGTGGGCTGGTCTTCCTGGTCAAGAGAGTGGAAACAGTATTACGGACATTCTATATGGAAAGATCAATCCTGCTGGTCGAACACCATTTACCTGGGCACCATCTCGAGAGAGTTATGGCCCTGATATCCTGTATAAGGGCAACAGAGGTACAGATGCGCCACAACAAGACTTCACGGAAGGCGTATTCATTGACTACCGTGCTCTCGATAAGACAAATACAACACCAATTTACGGCTTTGGTCATGGATTGTCGTACACAACCTTCTCTTACTCAGACCTGAAGATCACCCCGGCCACTCCAGGACCTTACACACCAACCACTGGTATGACAGACCCGGCACCAACATTTGGTACTTTCTCCAAGAATATCAATGATTACTTGTTTCCAAATGGCAATTTCTCATATATCCGACAATACATCTATCCATATCTCAACAGCACCGATGCCCGAACGGCGTCCATGGACTCAACATACGGCAAAACCGCCGACGAATTCCTCCCACCAAACGCTCTCTCCACTGCTCCACAACCCAGACTTGCAGCAGGTGGAGGAGTCGGGGGAAACCCACAACTCTGGGATGTCATGTACACAGTCACAGCAAAGATCACAAACACGGGCTCTTTGAATGGCGAGGAAGTTCCACAGCTCTACGTGAGTCTTGGTGGAGCCAATGATCCTAAGATCATCTTGAGAGGGTTCGATCGATTGAGCATTAATTGTGGGAAGAGTGTTACATTCACTGCTAATCTCCTACGTCGTGATTTGAGTAATTGGGATCCGGTACAGCAGAATTGGGTTATTACTAGCGCCCCGAAGACAGTTTATGTCGGGCCTAGTAGCCAGAATTTGCCGCTTAGTGCGAAGTTGCCTGGGTATTAGATGAGATGAGAAGTGATTTTCTCTTTTGATAAGAGGGCTGGTTTCGAAAAATCGGAAGACTTGATTATGTGGCTCGAGTTAAGATATCAAAGACCAAGAGAAGACTAATATGAGCAGGCGAGACAAAGTGAAGGAGAAGAACAGAATAAACGGGCTTTTGCTTATGGCTTGTTGATAATTTAGAGTGGATCGAGTGGGTGGGTACATAGTATCCTGTACTTTTCGTTACAGGTTAAGTAATGATAATAAAGAAAAAAGATCTGTAAGGTGACGTGCAATCAGCCACCAGTTCTTGCACTCCTTGGTGACATTACCACTTTCTCCTGCCTCTTCGCGCTGCTTATTACCGCTCGCTAAAATTCTTCATAGGAAACTTTTCATCATGACCGCCCTCCAGCCCACATACAGCGTCCCTCTCTCCTCTTCCATTTATTTCCCACCCACATTATCACCAAAATCCACCATCCACCTCCTCCATCACCCAATCTCAACCCTCTCCTCGGGCCACCAAACCATGCCCCAGATCCTAACTCCCTCGCCATCTTCCTCCCTCTCCCCACTAGCACTCACCCACCCCTCCCCCACCCTCCCAATCCCCACAACCCTCCATCCAGCCTTTTCATAAACTCTTCTCCCCTCCTCAGACGTAGCCTCAAGCCAAACCGGTTCCCTCCTCCCCTCCCTCTCAACAAGCTCCTTAACCTTATCCAAAACAACCTTCGAAAGGCCCTTCCCACGAGACGCCGGCCTCGTCGCAAGTTGATGAAGATGATAATACCGCATAGTCTTCCCCCCCGTCCTCAGTAGTGACGGAAACGAAGATGTATTCTGTGTCTGTGAAGAAGGAGATGGGGGAGCAGGAGAGGTATAAGGAGAATTCGATAAAGCACCCACCACCATCCCCCCCATACTCCTTTGTACCTTCCCCATTCGCCACATTCCCCTAGGACCGATTTCCCATGCTAATCCTAGGAATCCGCTTTTCCAGAGTGTGGATAGAGAGTCGATTTTTGCGCCGGGGGGGAGGAGGAGAGCGGAGCTTTCGGGAACGATTTCTCGTTCTTGTTCTTGTTGTTTTGCTTTTGTTTGTGTTTGTGAGTTTTGGATTGGGGGAGTTTCAAAGGAGGGACTGGGGAGGGGAGAGATGATGAATCGTTCGATTTCTCCGGCTAGGATGAAGATTCCCCCGTTGAGGGATGCGGCTAGACAGAGGATTCGGAAGTAACGTGGTAAGAAGGCTTTTCGTTCGCGGGGGGTGGGGAACCGGGGTGTGAGGATGTAGGTTAGGACTGGGTTTTGGGGGAAGGATTGTGCGTAGATTTGGGCGGTTTGGGGGGCTAGTCCTGTGGTTGGGGAGTGTTAGTTGGGTCAATAGATGGGAGATGATGGAGGGAAGGGGAAGCGAGGGAGGAAGGAGGGACAGAACGAACTTTCTCCACCGACTTTGATGCCTGTCTTCTTTGGGCGTGTTGCGATGGTCTCTGAGACTGTGTTCCAGCGTGATGATGCCGCCATTTTTTTGTTTTCTGTGTCTGCAGTACTTTTTGTTTTGGGGTGGTTTTCTTTCTCTGTCTTCTACTTTTAAAGATTCATTCGTATACCAATTCGAGTTTCAAATGCCATAAGCAAAATACGTCGAGTAACTAGCTGTCAATTCGTCATCGATAGTGTACAGCTCAACTTTAGTTTATCCCACGAGGTATAGTGGTCTCAATAAAGATTCCTTTCGCTTTTCTTTGTCTAGACCCTGCGCCGACGCGTGGCACAATAATGAAAGGCATTTCCCGCCTTCTTTGTTAATTCACGTGGCAAGAACTTCCAAGAAGGTTCTCTTACACAAAGAAGGGTATGTGTGGCGGGATATCTTCACTTGGTGGGTGGAGAGGCTTAACGTGGACCACGTGGTTAGCAAACATCAATATATTTACTTTATGAAGTGATTGAGAATCTAGAATAGTTGTATGTTTATGATTTAAAAGACTTTGGGATAACTGGTGTAAGGGGAAGTGCCTCAATATTACAGCTCAGACTATCCGTGAATCCTGGCCCAGGTGGTATGTTGAATTGTTACTGCAAGTCTTTGGAAAATTAGCGAGCCGTAGCGAGCTGTAAAGGGGCGTGCGAAAAGGGGGTGGGGCACAGTGGTAAACCTCGCTAACATAGAACAATAAAGACAGATGGCGATGGCATTTCACACATTTCACTCATCAGACCATGGAAATATAATTGTGCAAGTGCCATTTATTAGAGAATTAGTACTCTTCTCTACCATCGCTCCTCAGGATGCTATCGTGATCCCCAACGCTATCATGGTATTCCCAGTAATCAAATCGCTTTTTTGCCCCCAAAAGAAAGAAGAAAGAAACTCCATCCCAATACGCCGGTTTTTGTGATGTTTCTACTACCTGAACGCCAGACTTGATGCAAGATGATAATGCCAGATGCTGTCTCGCGTAAAGTAGCGAAAAAGATGAAATGTGGGGGAAAGAAACAAGGAAATAAGGAAATAAGGAAATGCAAAGAAATAAAAGCCTCAACCAGTTACACAACGTATGCCAAGTCGCGCAAAGCTCGAAGAAGAGGACAAGACGCCAAAACCAAGTCACTTAGCCAATCTTATAATCCCATTGCCGCCGATTAACTCATATCGGACCCGTTAAGGTGTCGGAAGAGCGCAGCCTCAAGGTCCTTAAGTCTCGAATCAAAGCGTTGGAAAGTATCGTCATAAATAAAATGGCAGCCAATCATCGCACTTTGACTATCTAGCATTCCACGTTCAGAAAATGCAGTTTCAAGGTCTCGAATTCGCGAGTCGTATTCAGAGTAGGTTTGGGTGTCCATCGTAGCTAGTCCAGGTTGTACGATTCCGTTTTGGGGTGTGGAGAGTCGGTCGCGGTGAGATACAGTCTCGAGCATGCGGATTCGAAAGCCAAAGAGAATGGTTTGGGTGAGATTGTGAGTGCTTCTTTCGCTTGCTGCGGATTGAAGTTGGGAGACGGCTGGGGGATTTTGTGGGTGCGATGGTGCGGTAGGTAATTGTGTGGTGCTGCTGGTTTGCGGTTGAGTTAGCGTTGGATTCGTGACTTGTGCTACTGGCATGCCCGCTGGACCTAATACGACCATGGGTCGTTCCGTTCCCGAAATGCGTTGGTAGAATGCTGAATTTCGTCGTCGAAATTGATCGAGCTCACTTTGTTGACCTGCAACGCTCGGGTCGTTTGGAAATGCTGGAGACATCAAAGGATCTGGTAAAAAGGAACCGCTACTTGGATAGGCGTTGGCTCGAAGAAAGAAGTTGGCTCGCGAGGAGGGATCGTTTTGTGCCAAAGAGCGGCTTCGTAGAAAGGGGTCGGTAGTCGATATTGTGTCAAGGGAATGGTTTTGGTCAGGTTGCCAATCCATCGAGACGCGTTGAGCAGAGTTACCACCCATCGCACCCGGTCTTGCCATTGCGGATTGGCCCAAATCTTCAGCATAGACACACAGGACTCTGCGAGCTATGCAAGGTCCGCAAGGAGTTAATCTGTTGCATCCTGGGATGCCTTTGCTGAGGCATTCATTGCATTTACTACGGTGAGCCATTGTTCTGTTTGTTGAGATAGCGGTTGTTGCTGTTGTCGAGGGATCACTTGGTTTATTAGCCACTGTAGAGACCGATTCCACTCGGACCATCGATGTATCTGGACAAGTTCAGATTCACCCTGGAGCCCATACAGTGATCCATACCCTTCTTAAGTTAGAGATTATTCTCCGGTTGACGAATCAGATCTTGCTTACTAGGATCGTCAAAATAAACACGGTCTTCCAATCCCATGATTCCTTGCCTTTGGGTCCTCATGTCAATGATGACTCCAGCAGGAACAATCTTGATCGCTTCTTTATGCACATTCCATGCAATCAACCACTCCGAATTAGACGGGAACGGGTGAAGTGGCTGAAGGTCTCGTTGCCGAAATGCTGCATTTTGCTGCAAAAGTTCCGACCATCCAAAAATTCCATGTCTTCGAGGCAAGTCATGTATATCTTCGACTCTATATGCATGCGGTCCGCCTCCGCCACCGTAGACAGGTTGCGAGAAGAAGGGGTGCTGGAGGTCGATTTGCAGCAGATTCACTTCTCCTGGCCAAACTTGGTGTGCTGTTAGGAGCCAATTGAGGGCCTCGAGTAGATCCTCAAAGCAAGAGATGAAGACACTCGGGCTTTCACTACATTTAAGGTGTGTTTCGACTGTTCGCAAGAAGCAGTTTGGTTCGCTCAGATTGAGATGGACCTCCCATTCTACGAGGGATTTCTTGTACCCAGCAGCACGGAGCTCATCGTCTTGTATGTTGCTGAAGCGGGTAGGACCAGGATGGTCGATTCTGTAGAGGTATCGCGGAGGTGGTCGGTTGGAGTACTGCGACCAGTTGTGGAACATTGTTTTCTCTATGTAACGCGTGAGTGATATATTCGAATTTTCGCAGAGGAACCAAGTGATATTTTATACAAGCCTGCGGTACTGTTCCTTTGGTCCTCTTCTTGAGGTGGCTGTTGATACAACAGAAATGTTATTTGTAGATGGTTTAAGTATCACAAGATACTCATACGTCGCTTATGCCCCTGATGGAATTTCTGTGCAGTCTTTTGTGGTCAGATGCTCTGGTAATGTTGGCGTGATGATGTTGTAGTGACTGGGTTGGATCGGATATGAGCGGCATAGTTTCTGGTTATCGGTTTCCCCAACTGTGCATTTATGTTGACGTATATAGGCACCAAGAGCACCAAGAAAACCTCGCCACAAGTATAGCCGAAGTTTTGCAGAAACACCTTAGGTTATCCAATGAACTGCAAGAATAGTGAGATGGCACCAAGTGAACAACAAGCTTATAAGATTTCTCTTTGGTGATGAGTGTCAAAGATTATGCGATACTGTTAGAAGTGGGTATTAATTAGGTTAGGAATTGTGGGAACTATTCTACGCTACTGTGTATATAAGCGTGCTCCTTCTACACTTCTCTCTTCTGTAGTTAATTCTAAAAGTATTCTAAACAACAGGTTATAGAGCCCCGGTTGTAAATACTCTAGACTTTGTTTTTCTTAAGGATATACTTTCTGCCGAATTTACTCGTTTGTCTACTTATCTAATACTATAGGTAAAACAAACTATAAGGGTGTAGTCCTTATAGGACCTAAAGACTTCGACATCTAGAAAGTCGCTCTTGTTAAGCATTTAACAATCTACGACTAAGTCTACTAGATCGAGTCGGATATTAAAGTTAAAGAAACTTCGACTTTAAAGACAACGGTAGGTGCTACTACTACTACTATAACAGAGACGAGCTCGACAAGCTCGTTAAATAGAACTAATAAAGAGAGGGCGACAGTATCTTTAAAGATCTACGCTAGCCTAGATAATAACTATATAAACCGCGTTACTATAATTATAGAACCGTTTAAGATATTCTCTAACATTGTTAAGAGTTATAAGGGGAACAACGAAGTACGGTATAACAACCTGTGCCAAGACCTGTTCAACATCTAGAACCTAAAAGCCACGTCGATTTAGGAAAAACTAGATCTGATAAGAAAGCTAAAGAGTTAGATTAGGACTCTAAAGCCTAACAACGTAGTAGAAAACTAGATCCTTACGTAGTTAATCTAAGCTAGCGTAGACTAAGAGTAGTTTAAGACAACCCTTAACGTTGTCTACTAAAATACGACTGAGCTTTCTCTAGATAAGGTAGTTACCTGCTTAAAGGCTAGGGAAACCGAATTAGTAAATAATAACGTCTAAACAGATATAGTAAACTAGGTTAGAAAAGGATAGGAGAATTATTGTAGTAGGGGAAGAGGTAGAAGACAGGGGGGAGTGCTAAGGGGTAGATATACTAGTAGATATCTCGGCAGATCTCTTATAGTATCTATAAACTAAAACCTAATTACTAGTAGAGGTTGTTATACGTATCGTAGACCACACTTTAGGAATTAATA
Source organism: Hymenoscyphus linearis (assembly GCA_900536425.1). Taxonomy (NCBI): domain Eukaryota; kingdom Fungi; phylum Ascomycota; class Leotiomycetes; order Helotiales; family Helotiaceae; genus Hymenoscyphus; species Hymenoscyphus linearis. Next base: position 34,870 of record UNPR01000228.1, on the reverse strand, counting down.
TCCTAAGTAGCTAAAGACAAAGGAAGGAAAGGTATACCTAGCCTTAATTGTTAAGGAAGGCGGGGTAAAGCTTAACAATAAGAGCACTAGTAGAAGCACGGGAAGAGTGTTAAAGACAAGAGAGGTTAAAGAGGTTAATAGCGATAGTAATAAATCTAGCTCTACTGTTTCTACTTACTTTCTAACTAAAAATAATAAAAATATAACGTAGTAGCTTAACTTATATACGTCTTACTATATTATAAACAATAGAAGTTTATTTATTAAATATCAATTAAATCTAACAACAATAAGAGTAAAAGTCGTAAATAGCGGTATAATCGAATCCCGCGGAAAAGGAAGCGTAAAGATCTACTAGAGGAACGTTAGTAGAAAAGAGAAATCTATAGTAATATAGAATATAGAGTATATACTAGAATGCTCGGACAACCTTCTATCTATTAGATTACTTAAGGATAGTAGATTAAACTGTATAGTAGACTCTCTAAATAAGAGAATTAGTATAATATAAGGAAAGACGACGATAATAGAGGGTTGAAGAAAAGGAAGAATATAGAAGGTCTGTCTAATTAGATTAAAGAACTCTCTAAAGGTAGAAAAACAGAAAGTAAACAACACTAAAGCGAAGAGAGGAAAGGGACCTACTATAAAGACTAACCGAAGTCGATATAAAAAATCATTAACTCCTACTAAGAGTTACGCTATAAAGAATATAGCCGCTAGAGAAAAGATATTAAAAGACTAAAAGAGACTAAAGAAGAAATCCTTACCGATACCTATATTAGTACGCCTAGCGGGAGAGGAGGATAAAGATCGAGAAATGCCTAGTATATTAAAAATAGGTGAAAACGCTACTAAAACTAATGTCCGGCCTATTAAAAAGGAAATATCTCGCTCCGAGGTTAAGCTCCTACATACCCGGTTAGGCCACCTAGGGTAGTATATGTAAGGAAAGATTTATAACGTTCTCGACGACGTACCTAAACGCTCTTTTTGCCTACCTTATTATAGTATTTATACTAAAGGTAAGATAATAAGGAAAGTGTCGTATAAACTAATAGGAACTGTGGCTAGCGCTCTAGAAAGAGTATATATAGATTTATAGGGGCCGGTTAAGCTAAACTCAATATAAGGGCATTTGTATATACTATTAATAACGTACTAATTTACTAGTATAGTATAGGTATATTTCCTATTAAACAAATCCCTAGTAAAAGAAAAAGTCTAAGAATAGGTTAAAAAAGTAGAGGCTAAAAGACGCCGCTAGGGGATAGGGGAGAAGCTAAAAGCTTTACGTTTTAACCGTAGAAGAGAGTTTTTAAATAAGACTTTAGAAGCGTTCTATCGCGGAAGAGGAATTACAATAGAGCTAACCGTTAGATATTACCCTAAAGGTAATAGATACGCTAAAAGAAGTATATAGTCAATCGTAGAAAAGGCGAACACTATTCGATATAGATTAAACCTACTAGAATAATACTAGGAATTCGCGGCGCTTAGAGCAGTATATATATAGAATCGACAGATTGTAAAAAAGATGCCGAAATCTCCCTAGGAACAGTAGTATAGAAAGAAGCTAAGTATAAAGAGATAGAGGGTATTTAGATGCCCGGCCTAGGTCTATATTCTAAAAGAAAAGAGATTAAAACTCTAACTAAAAGCGTAGAAAGGGATATTCGTAGGACAGAAGGAAGTATTAGATAAGATATATCTAATCTAGGACCTATAGGAGAGAAAACTAGTTAAGTCCCGCTTTATTAATTTCGATAAGATAGACAATAGCGATATTAAGAAAGAACCTATAAGGATAAAAATAAACGTAGTAGATAGCCTAGATATGTCGGAAAGCGATGTAAGCGATAACGAAGGCGTAGGAAACGTCGAGACAGATAAGGATAAGGGTGTTAATAATAGTAGTAGAAGTATAGAAGGTAATATAAGAAGCGATAAGGTTTATAATACGGTTAACGAGGCGGTGCCTCGAAGGAGCGATGAACCGGTAGAATTAGGGCCCTCGGCTAATTAGAATCGAGGAATTACGCTATCTAAGACCTTAACCCTATCGGAACTAGATAGTAAGCTATTTAGTAAACCTTAAGAACAATACTATAAACTAGAACAAATCTCTAAGCTACCTATAAAGGCCTAGGTTGCTTAGAATAAGAGGGACGAGAAGTAGAGAATTAAATAGAACTATAAAGATGAAATTAAGAAGGAATCAGCTACTCGAAGACAAGAGACCCGCGGGGATAGAAGACAGACAAGGGATAAGGCGAACATAGTAAGATCGACACTAGGGATACTCTAGACCCTTACCTTTGTATAAGCTATAGAATCCCTATATAAGGAAAAGTGGCTAAAAGCTCTTATTAAGGAATTCGATAATATAGAAAGAAACAGGACGTTTTCTAAACCTCTAGCAAGCGTACTAGAAGGGGCGGAAGTAGTATTATTAAAACTTATTTTCGATACTAAAACTAATAATAACGACGTAATAATAAGATAGAAGGTTAGATAGGTAGTACGAGGTTTCTTATAAATCTATAGGATTAACTATAAAGAAACTTTTTCGCCTATAATTGGAATAGATAGAATAAGACTAATTATTGTAATCGTAGTAAAATACAGATAGAAGCTATATTAAATAGACGTCGTTATAGCGTTCCTAGCGGCGGAACTCACGGACAAAATCTATATAAAAGTCCTAGAAGAAGTAAGATATCGTTTTAGCAACTATATAAAAGTTCTAAAGAGTCTATATAGCTTAAAATAAACGGCGAGAATATAGTATCTTCTACTATTAGGATTTCTAAAGGAAATCGGTTTTAAAGCCTTAGTAATAGATCCGATAATAATAATTTAAAAGACAACTAGTACAATTATCGACACCTACGTCGACGACCTAATTATAACTAGCCCGAATGAAGAAGCAATTTAAATTGTTAAAGATCGACTAAACAAGCGCTTTAAGATAAAGGACCTAGGGGAGGTAAAGAACGTGCTTAGAATAAGGATTTTAAGGCGCGATGACGGCTTAATTTCGATTAACTAAGAGAAGTACGCTCGAGCAATTATAGTAGAATTCTTATATAAAGATATACTTATCTTTACTACGCTAATAGAAAGATCTACTGTAAATAGTTTAAAGAACTAGCTAGGGCGAGAATTGACTATAGGGGAGAAGACAAGGTACGCTTAATTACTAGGAAAGCTAACCTAGCTCGAAAACACACGCCTAGATATTATATTTATAATAACTCGAATGGCGTTATTTATATATAAAGTAGGATAGAACCACTAGAAGGCACTAATTTGTATTGTTATATATATTAAGAGAACACTTTCTTATAGAATAATATATAGCAAAAGACGTAGAAAGGTTAATATTCCGATATACAGCCTAGACCGAGGAGTTAAGGTCTAGAACGGTAATATAGAACTCGAAAAAGTAAGATACTTAGATATAGACTACGCTAACGACTAACGAGATCGAAAATTAATACTTAGGACTTTACTAATGTTTAATAGTAGAGTTATCTAATGTTCGAGTAAGAAGATAGTATTAGTCGTACGATTAATAACTAAAGTAGAATACGTTGTAGTAAGCGAATCGACAAAAAGAGTTATTTAGCTACGAAGACTATCTATAGAACTTAAAGGAAAAGACTATACTAGATTACCTACTCTACTACTTCTAGGAGACAACAAAGCTATAGTTTAACTTACGAATAGAACCTCGAATAGTACTAAAATCAAGTATATCGATATCGTATTCTACTATATTCTTAACGAGATAAACAAAGGACAAATTCGAGTATAATAGGTTCTAGGAGAGTATTAACTCGCGGACGGGCTAACGAAAGCACTTAATAAAGCACTATTCGAATTAAACAGGAACGCTATTAGAGTTATAAGCGTGTTATGAGAAATCTCTAAATAGCCTTATAATTACCGGATATAGCTATTAGAGATTTAGGGGAGTGTTAGAAGTAGGTATTAATTGGGTTAGGAATTGTAGGAACTATTCTACGCTACTGTGTATATAAGCGTGCTCCTTCTGCACTTCTCTCTTCTATAGTTAATTCTGAAAGTATTCCAAACAACAGATACCACGTTTTAGAAGGAACCTGGCGAAGTTTCAATAAAAGACAATGATAGTTTCTTGAGCTTTAGACCCCAAGAACCTGTTAGTTGTTTCTATGTCTCTCCAAGCTTGAAACATCAACTAGAAACAATAACAAACACATAATGAATATAACTATTCAATACATGAGAAACAAGAGAAAGTTGTTAAAACAATATGCAGTGGCACCATAGCCACTTTGAAAGAATGAGAACCTCAAGATGCTTCAATAATGCTTTGGCAAGAAGAAGCCAACCATCTATGCCCTTCAGACAAATTACAATTGGAGAAAAGCAGATGAAAATTTGATGCGGACTAGAAGTTTTGCAGAGCTGATAAATAGAGTAGGTACTGAGCCTCAAGTCGCCCAAGTCGTAGTATTGTATTGGCTACAAAGTTCGCTTGTAACCAGTTTTGCAGCAACCGCTGACAACTGGGGCAGATCACAACGTAAAGTGTTTCAGAGACACAGACTGGTATACATCAGTAAATCTCCTGGTCATTTAGGAGAAGACTTTGTCTAGTAGAACTCAAACATAGGAGAGTCAGAGAGACTTATTGAATAGATAACTTCTCAACCCAAGTTCTTGAGTTTGCCACAAATCTATATATCGGTACATACCGATAGTGTAAGATATGTGAGAAGACTTTGGTGATGCTGTGATAGTAGAGCTAAACAGGGGTTGTAAGCTTGACGAAGTGAGGTATGAGACTTGGCGTCCAGTGGTGGCAGTAACTTGGAAACCGCACCAACGGAATAGTCAGGTGACTTCGCTTTGTCTACGTGCACGGCCCCTATCGCGTCGCGTCTCCCTCTCTCAACGTCCTCTCACCACTCAGCCAGCTAGCTTCCTACAACACTTACCAACACCTCAAAATTCTCAAAATGCCTCCCAAACGCAAGTCCTCCGATCCTAGCGAGGTCCAAGCCAAAAAGGCCCGTACCTCAGCAGTTCAAAACCAGAACTTACGCTCGACTCTCTCTCCAAGCTCACCCGCGAAGACCTCGAGAGATTCTCCAAGGAAGGTTTGGTGGATTACATCCTCGAATTGAAGGCCAAGCAGTCTGCGGTAGGAGTTTCTGCAGCCGAGGAAGATAGATCAAAGCTTCTGGTCCAGGCAAATAATTTGGCAGATATGATGGCTAGTGGGATTCGAAAGCAGATGAAGTGGCAGTAGGTTTTCTCTTCCGATTGCCGTTATGGGTTTTCACGAGATTCATGAGCTGATGTGTTATGTTTTCACAGACCCTCATGCAAAACCGGAGGAAAGAGATGGCAGTATTCTGCCATGATCCCCTCCGAGGCAGTCTTTAATGAGTTATTCGGACTCAAAGAGTCGACGAAAGAATGGAAGCAGAAGAAGATCCCTATCAGGGAATTCGAAGCAATCACAGGCGAAATTTCAGCTTCGGTAGGTTTTAACGAACAAAGTTGTTTTATAGTGTACTGGACTGGACTAATTGGTTTGCAGATTCGATATGGATATTTGAGCCTCGTCAAGGAGAACGGCACTTTGAAGTGGGATAAGGAGGCTTTGAGTTTCAGTGTTTCAGGATATTACGGTTTGTGAAGGGATGTCTGATTTGCTACTATGCTTTGGGAGACTGTCACAACCAAACTTGCCGGAAGTGAGTTGCTGTTTATGTGGGCGTACGGATATCTGGCCGCGGATGGCTGTCATGGAGTCTATGTTTCGGGAGGTTACGGGGCGTTGTTGTCAAATATTAAACAGCCATGTACTTCAGGCAGTATTTTCTCCCGTCTTTGCTCAGTTTGACAGAGTGTTTTACAAAAATGGAGAGTAGCTCCTACTAAATCCAATTGAGAACATCTGGTTCCACCTCAAAGTTATGGCTCTAAAGCGGTGCCCTCACTTAAATGCAATGAAGGCATCCGATGTTGAGAAGACTAAGTATGCCCGAAAACAGTATTAGGCCAATATCCCTGAGGAGCATTACCTCTAGGATAGGGTTGTTAAATTAGATCTAATTTAAATAAATTATCTATAATGAATAAATTAGGCGATTGACTGAAAATAAATCATTTATATTTTAGCTGCATCACGTGATTCGGAAGCGGAAAATCTAGTTAGTCCGACGGGGCTATTCTACCTAGCGCTATAGAACCTTAACTCTATACCACCACCCCGCTATATCTATACCCTCCTACGATGCCTAAAACAAGCCACAACTAGGATATAAGACGCCGACGACGAGGATAATAGTAATATTGAGATTGACGATTCGAGCGATAAGGACAAGGATTAGCTATAGTATATAGTTGATTCTTTGAATTAAGTACTCTTCTATATACAAATCTAGCAGCATTTTTAGTAAATTTAGACTATGTTGGGATATATTCTACGTGTTTACTCACGTGATAATCTAGGGCTATATCCCCTCAGCTGCTACCAGAAACACCTTTTTGTAGTCCGTGCGCACCCTTGACAGAGGTAGGAACACCAACTTTTCAACATTAACAATACCACTCGTAAATACCCTTTATTAAATATTATTCTACGCGACTACCTGTAATAGATCTAGGGACATGCCGTCTGTATATTCTGCCCTTTAAATAGCCTAGAATAGGCTTCAAATCTATTAGAAAAGTACAAAATCACCTTACTTAGAGATCGTGTTCTAAGAAGAGTTACATTAGGCTTAATTGCTAATAATAATTAACGATTAAGCGTACGGTACTCAACAACCTTCGGGTATAACAGATGCAACGCGTTGTTATGTAAAAAAAGGCCTTGTTTCCGTAGTTTTCATCAAATATAGTACATTTTACACCTAAAGTCGTGAAATCATTGGGTCCTATTGGCTCGCTTATATTCTAGAAGTGGGGCACGCTAAAAGGTGTTTCTGGTAGCAGCTGAGGGGATATACCCTGGATTCCACGTAGTAGACACAAACCAATCGATTATCATACTCTGTAAATAGGAGTATACGGTTCACCCTCTTTTACACCAACACTTTCTAATAGTATACCTCTAGTTATACTTCTTAGTTTTCTTCTTAATTATCCTCTTAATTAAAGATATTATTAAATTCTTATAATATAAAGAAGGTTTCTATTGCGATATGCCACTTCGCTGAAGCTGGCTATACGCCGGCACAGGCTGGCTACATGCCGGGACAAGCTGGCTACGCATAAGCCTCAAACACCAGCTATATATAAGCTGACGTATTCAGGAATACGATATTCCCATCTGTTTGTAAGCGAGGAATCACGTGACGTGATTCCTGGGTATATAAGGAACCTGTATCCAGCACTTAGCTAGAACTTCAGACGCAATACAATATCAGATTATTATACCATTCTCATTAACTTATAGTCAAACCAACAGTTTCTTAGTCAGGCTTAAATTTAGCTAAGAAGGTACTATATTAAGAGTCTAAGTTTCGACCTAGGTAGCGAGTATTAAATAATTTATAGGATATTACTTATTCCTCTAGAATATAATTATATAAGATATAATTAGGTTGTTTATAGACGTAGCACTTTCTCTTCTAGGTGTTCCTATATCTTATAGTATTCGAGTTTACCCTTATATTATTAGGTCAAAAGCGGCCCCTAAGCGAGCCACGTAATAAGCCACGTGATAAGCTACTATAGTTGTTTTAGTAGAACTAGCGATGTCGTTATAGTAACCAAGTGAATATACTCGGTAGCACAGACCACCTAACTAGGCTAGTCCTACCTATACTATCCGGGCACCTCTTCCACACCTTTGACTCGGTGTACACATTATAAGTAGATAGTCTAATACTAAGGTATTAACCTTTACTGTATCGTACCCTATATTTGACGAGTAGTCAAACCAACAAGCGATTTATAAACTAAGCGGCGGGTTCTAATTAATCTATTTCTTGAGTAAGTTCTTAGATATATATAGACTTTACTTAAGTATTTATAGCTTCTTATATTAGAATTCTACCTTAAAGTTGTTCGATAAAATCGGCTAGGATCGTAGTAGTAGACTTATATACGTAAGTCAATAGGTAGGAACAGAGCGGCATCTAATTATAAGGTAGTTTATATAAAACGTATCGCTTTAAAGACTGTGTTCGAGCCGAGGATAGATTGCTTATAATTAACTAAAGAGAATGCTAAAACACTTAGAGAGAGTCTTTCTAGGGTTTTACGATTAAATATATAGAAGTGTTATCTTATTCTAGACTACTAGGCTATAGAGTTAATAGGATCTATTCTCGAACTATTATAAAATTAAGGTATAGGCTCTTTTAAATAGTTTATTAAAGGGCCTAATTAAGGTGTCGTAAAACGATAAAGCGAGTCCTTTTAATATTATATAAAGTACTAAAGAATAGCTATCCTATAGTAGGTTATAACTTATATGGCGTTTAAGGAAGTTGTCTCTTATACTATTAAACTTTATACTGTCGTAGTAGATTTACCTACGTTTATAAGTTCTTACCTAAAAGAATAGGTCTTTCTAGGCGAAATGATTATAAGTGTTACGATATGCCTTATCTCCTTGCGTAGGCTACATGCTAGCGTAGGCTGGCTACGCGCCTCGCCCTGAAACGCTAGCTATATATATGTGCTAACGTACTATAGTAAAGTTATCGTATTGCAAACGCGCTTGTTTACACGCAGGAATGTAAGGAATCACATGACGTGATTCCTGGGTATATTAGGAGACCTGTATCCAGTACTTAGTTAGAACTTCAGACGAAATACAATACAAGATTATTGTACCATCTCATTGACTTATAGTCAAACCAATAATAAGTAAGTCCTCTAGAACGGGGGTAGAGTTCTAAGGTAGTAGGGGTTATATAGTAGTAAGGTCTAGTTCTTAGGTAGTTATATTAGTTATATTAGTAGCTCTTAGTCTAAATAGGCTTACTATACCGTAATTCTAGTAAGGGAGTCTATATCCGGCCGGGGTAAGCCATAGGTTGATTTCTAACTAAAATTTAGAGGTTCCTTATTATCCTATTATAATTTAAGTTCCTAGAGTAGGCGTTTAGAGTCCTTATTATTATAGTCCTAGTATAGGATTTTAACTAGTTAAAGTCGATAGAGCAGTAGTAAATTACACCTAGGGTTCGACTATAGTTACTAGTGTTACTAGTCCTTATTAAAGTAGGTTTCTCTATTAGACAGCTAGGACTTGTCGAGTTAAGGTTTAACTAGGAAGTAGGTTCTAGAGGTGTTTATCTATATATTCGGCTATAGCTTTTATCTTATCGAATTTAAGTTCTATCGCTAGGAGCTTAACTTCTTTAGCTTCTTTAATTATCTATTTATACTTATATTTATCTTAAAGAGATTAGATAAAGGATTGTACTACTAATAATCTTATAGTTCTTCCTATTAGTAGAATCTAGGCTCCGCCTTTATAGAGGGTGCTTTATAGTTTAGAGACGCGCTATAGAGTTACCTTCTTAAACCGAGGCTCGTGATATCCTATAAAGTCCTCCTTATATTTATATCGTAGAGTTTTATCTACTAGAGTAGTATTCTTATACTATTATATCTTTTAAGTAATATAGACCGATTCTAGAGTGTCGTCCTCGGTAAGTTCTAGTTCTCCTATTATAGTAGTTTAAGGTGTTGCCGGGGCTAAGATATCTTTAAGTTCCTACTTAGGTATAGCGGTTATAGTAGACCTTTTAGGTAGTATAGTAGGGTATTTTATCTTAATCTAGGGTTAAAGTATAGACTAAGAAGGAGAATAACCTAAGAGAGTAAAAGGGTAAGGATTCTAGTTTTGTTATAGTTTAGTCGAGTTAGTAGTAGACCGAGACTTTTACGTATCGCTCGTCGCGTAAGGATTTTAGTAACATATTTTAGTGTTATAGAGGTCTAAGAAATCGGGTCTTTAGAGAGTATAGTATTCAAGTGCTATAACGTAGTAAAACTAGTAATGTTCTTAAATATTCTCTTAATTGTAAGTATAAAGAAGCGATTTAAGATAATTCCAAGCTTAGCCCCTTAGCTGCGGCTAGGACCTCCCTAGGTAGTCCGTGTGTTAGGTAGGAACACTAACTTCTCTACTAACTTCTAGAGTGTAAACAATACTACTATTATCAATCTAATCCTATATTATTTTACTACTATAATACTAGAATCAACTTACGTAAATACTACGGATATAGGAACTCGCCGTCTAGATGTTATGCCCTTGAAAGAGGCTAGTATAGACTATAAACCTAAAAGCGTTGTATTAGGTACAATTGTAGATAATAACCAACGAGAATCGGTACGGCATCAAAACAACCTTCCCCTATAATAAATACAACGTAGTTATGTAAAGAAAGGCCTTGTTTCTATAGTTTTTATCAATTATAATACATTTTTTAACCAAAACTTATAAAACGAGCGGTTCCTATTGGTCAACCTCAATTGTACACGCTCTAAGGAGGTCCTGGCCGTAGCTGAGGGGATAGAGGGGTAGTAGTATACTGTTCTTTTAAAGTGTTGTCGAGGCCTAGTGTAGATATATATAGGGTAGGTTGCTTAGCAAGGTGGTATTATAGCGTAAAAAAAAGATAGAAAAGTTTCGTAGGATACTACGTTATAAAGTAGGATCGATTAATCTATTCCTACACCTTAAAAAATCTATAAAAAGTAGTATAATTTTACGTCTTTGCTACGCGTAGGAACAGTAAATGTGATAAATGTAGATAATAGAGAGCGAAGGTGGCTAGAATGGCCACATATGTACAGTCTCCCGGTGGACAAGATAAATGTCAGTCTTGGCGTTGGTATAATAGTGAGATGCACGCAAAAACACCAGCGCCAAGTCTGCCACTTATCTTGTCCACCAGGAGACAGTACAGGTCCAGCTGCAACGTCAGCCTGCTGACGTAATCCATGAGCATCCTCTGACGTAATCCATATAAGGCTCTACGAGCCTCACAGATGCCCTCCTTTACTAAGCGCTCGTCCCTGAGCGCTCTTAGCCAGCATCTACCAGGTCTTCCTCCCAGTCCTCCTCGGTATAATTGACTTTTACAGGAGCGAGAGCTCGCTGAAAGTGGACTGTAAACAGAGTTGTAGCCTCTGTGGGCATATCGACATGCTGAAGTACTACCGCTGGTTCGAGTTTAGAAGCATATGCGTATGTTGGCTGAGGAGCATATGTTGGTTCGTTGGTTGGTGTAGAAGCAGGAGCAGGAGCAGGAGCAGGAGCAGGAGCAGGAAGTGCTATAGTTACAGCTTATGTGATTGCCGGTGCAGAAGCAGGCGCAGCAAGTACTATAGTTACAGCTTGTCTAATCGTATATGCGACTGAACGGAATATTATCGATTCCAGCTCTTGTAGCTGGGCATCGGTAAAAGCACTCGTCGAGGGCTATAGTAACTCGAGCTCTCGCGAGAGTGTACTGCCTTTGGCTGGCATATTGTCGTACGTGCTTGTCGGTTTAGAGGCCGATATTGTCGTATGTGGTTGTATCGTCTGGAGGCCGAAATACGGGGTGATTGAGGCTCAATTAAGAGATCAATCGTTTTTACTTAGCAATAGATATAGAGGTCCTCTAAGGTAAAGGATATAGAGATCCCTAATCAATGCGCGAGCATTGCTACCAATCTTTTACGCGTAGGAACAGTAAATGTGATAAATGTAGATAATATAAAGTATAGAGAGCGAAGGTGGCCAGAATGGCCACATATGTACAGTACAGGTCCAGCTGCTACGTCAGCCTGCTGACGTAATCCATGAGCATCCTCTGACGTAATCCATATGAGGCTCTGCGAGCCTCACAGTCTTATTATTAAGATAGTAGAGTAGCGTTTGTCTATCGATATCTATAGTATTTTTAGAGTCTTTACTAGTCTACTGTCCTAAGTCGATTTAGGACTTTATAGTATAAGGTTTTATTATTAAACTTAAAAGTGCTTAGTTAAGAGATCGAGTTCCGATTATTAAAGTTAATCTAATCTAGTGTTTATTATTATTACTTAAGCTTAAAGGTACTTAATTAAGAGATCGAGTTTCGATTGTCGAAGTTAGTTTAATAGTAGATTTAGCCCTTTTAGGGTACTATTTCGACTAACTCTTTATAGTTTCTATTCTAAGTTGTTACTACGGTAGTCGTCTTTACGTAGTAGATTTAGCCCTTTTAGGGTACTACGTAAAGGCGTACTCTTTAAGAGCTTTAAAAAGGTAGCATATTTGATCTAGAGATAGTCATACTTTTAAGGGTTTAGTATCTTTTGATCTATATATATATACTAATTAGTATTAGTATGAAAGAGGGTGAACTAAATACTCGTATTGTAAAGTATGATAATCGATTCAGGAGCTAACTAAGGATAGAGATTCAGGAGCTAACTAAGGATAGAGCGTTCGAGGACTTAAGTACTCGAACGCTTATATCATGTGACTAAGTAAACACCATGGAATATATCCCAACATTTACCACCCTTCATATACTTAAGTTCATTATGTCGACTAGGTTAGGATTCCCTCCGACTGGATACAGACCGAGTGGAAACAGAAAGAACATAGTATCCCGGTCGCCTCCATATTCGTTATGAAGTTCCTTAATGATCTTCTCTCTTTCCCGCATCCCCTTTATCGCCTCTTTACGGGCCGCTTCCGCCGCTGCCGGGGAATGATCGTACTTTTTATCAATTTCCAATTTCATGTTCTGTAGTCCTTTGTTGTTAGGATTCCACTCCAAACCCAAGTCAATAGAGGTAATAGCCCTACTAACTAACCCTGAATATAGCATATAACGGCAGTATTTTAAGATGAGGTTTGACTTCCCTGTCTTCAGGTCTTCTCGTGTGGCATCGTCCAAACCCCCTTCCCCGTCACTATTCTCCTTGAGTGTGAGTTCGCTAAGAATTCCATCAAGCATGGTCATGATTCTCCCACAGGCGTCGAAATCCGTGTCACCAAGAAGGTATGTTCTGTACTCGCTACGAAGTTTCCAAGCCAGCTCATCAGACGCAAGCGCTATGTCGAAAAGTATGGAGATCATTTCAAAGTGTGTCGGTTGTGAAAGGGGAGCTTTGGTCAACCCAGCAAGTTTCTGGTATCCTAGCAAGAGCTGGCTCATGCTGAGATCCAAGTATGCAGCTGCGTAATCGCCCCTGACTTCGTGAGTTCTCGCTTGCTGAACTAGTTGCTTTGCTTCCGCTATGGCACTTTCGATTGTCCATCCTGGAAGATTCGTACTTTTTAAGAGCTCTTCAGTAAGCGTGTTGTCTAGCCCGGTAATTTCCAGTTCGGTTTTAAAAGCCGGTTGATCCATGTTTATATTCGCATGTTGCAAAAAAACCCCACCCAGTCTCCTCTGATACGCGCACCGACCAAAAACATGGAATTGTCTCAGACCTTTCAGACCACGAACCAGTCTCCTAGTCACCCCGTCATCTCGGTAGCACTCTTCAGCGGGTTTGAAATCCAACTGAATTTTGCAAATTGGACGTGCCATCTCATCCTCTAAGTAGAAAAGAGGGGATCGGACACAGTTAATCGTCTGAATCAATCTGGGGAGGTGACGGGCTGGCATCAAGACTCGTGAGATACTCGGTTTGACTTGATCGAATTCCCAAACATCTTCCCCGCCCACCGCTGCCTTGTTATACCCTTGGATCAAGTTTATTCGTAAAGCGACCTTTGGCAGGAACTTCATGTTTGATATAAAATTCATTTCCATAGCCGCTCTTGTCAACGTGGCGGGTTCTAAGAGATCGGTGAGGAAACTCCTTATCCCAATTCCGATGGCTTCGATCAGTATAAATGCATTTTCGCGGTAGAAGAAGGCAAGTGTTTCGGCTGAGATGGCTTTGTTGACCCGAAAGAGCTGGGTTGATATCTTTCGTTGTTTGAGGCGGTTGTCGGTGCCGTCTAGTAATAGTTGGTTCCAGAACTTATCCCGGATCTCCTGGGGGAGATTTGTAAGGTTTGTAGGCATGATGAGTGAGCTCGAAACGCCAGCTTGGAGTCTTGGGTATACTCGCTCTATGTTGGTTTGAAACTGTGAGGTAGATAAAGATGAACAGTTGCGCAGGTGTATTGAAAATAGTCAGATTGTGAGGGGCATTTTATATACACGACGTCTATACTTGGTTGTGATTCATGAGAACATGGGTAGTCATTGCATTTGCAAGGTGTTATTATCTACAGTCCGTGAATAGAAGGGGGTGAAATGACTAGCAGATATGATTTGGACGTCCCCAAGAGGTTTCTGAATGTAATACGGAGCCATGCATGAGTGAGAGCAACCCATTCGCTCAAAGCCTCCCCATCGCACGTTATTCCAGCTATGACAGCACCTGGTTCCCACTTCAGTCAGGGTTATAGTAAGGCATACAATCATTGACGCTCTTACCCCACCAAAAACACCAGATCTACATAGCCCATAGCACAAGATAGTCACCTAGCCAGGTTAGCCAATGTAGTCAAATAGTGTGGGCGCGACACATCAGCGTTAAAGCATGTTTTCTCTCCAAAATCCCTGCCCCTCTCCCTAGGACTTTCTATAATATCGCGAGCCTTCTCCTACAGAATAGGGATTGGAGGAGAGGGCTTTGGGTTTTTCTATTTTTTGATTGGTTTTCTTACTCTTTTGGGGAGGTTTGAAGGTCTGGAGGCTTGCTGTGGTGTTGACCTGGGTGGTGAGCTAAGCGAGATGATGGGTTGTGTGGTTGTCCTGCGCAGTGGTGCTGGCACATGTGGGGGGGGGGGGGGGGGGGGCAGTACCGATTAGGGCTAGCGTGTTCACTCACTATTGAATGTTTGTTATTTTTTTTTTTTTGTAAAAGTTCAGTTCAGTTCAGCACAGCATTGCGATTCTCTGTCCGCACAAGCTCACAGCCTCAACGCAACATGGCAGACTCCTCAGAACAATCAATTGTCCTTGAGGATAATTCAGTCCGTCATCTTAAGGATTCCAATGCGTCAAAACCATCAAGATCCCGGAGGGAAATGCCTACAATAATCAAAAAAGCCACCAGCAAAGCCTCCTCCAATTCCCACGCCACCACCGCTGACGATAACGAGAAAAAGCTCTTGCGTATAACCTGGTCAGCCAAAATGGAAGACGCTCTTCTCAAAGAGTGCTATGTCCAATTCAACCTTGGAAGAAAACACCATACTCCCAATGGACGATTCACAGAGGAGGCATGGCCCTGTATTCGTGAGCAGGTAGTAGCCGTTATCCCGAAGGGGACGCAGCAAAACAGGCACTGGGTATTACACACTGTAGAAACAAGTATGGAACCTTTGTTGGCCACTGGAGGAACTTTCTTGTTTTGAAAGGGACAGCGGGTATGGTTTGGAATGAACATAAGGAATTGTTTCAGGGCGATGATGAGCTGTGGAATCAGCTTGCTAAGGTTAGTTTTTGATTCACAATAATTTGTAAACATTATACTGTACTGACGAATGAAGACCCATCTAGGCATTACATGGCATAAAGCTATGACGCTTATCCACCGCAATCTTCTGGAAGCGATGATTGGGAAAAGTTTCAAGCCAAGAAAGTCCGTATCAACCAACGGCAAAATAATCAGGAAGAGAAAGAGCATGAAGTCAAATGAGTTTGTCCAGGAGAAAGATATCGAGTCGGATGGAACAGATGCAGAGACGCCCGCGAAAAAGCTTCCTCATGCACCAAATAATGATGTTAGCACCGCAATCGAAGGATTTACAAAGGTCCTTCAAGGAATGCAAACTGAACTCAGGGAGGTCAAAGAACAACTAAAGGCAGAGGGTATGGATAAGAAGCAGGCTACGGAAGATATTGCTCGCGACATTCTCCTAGGAGAATACCAACAGCGCCTCACCACTGATCAGCTGATCGCTGCGGTTGAATTGATAGTTTGCGATAAAGTCAAGGCAAGAGCTCTTACAAAGATGCCAACTGGACTTTTACGGGATCGATTTGTGGAGTTGACGCTTGGTATACAACTCGCTCGGCAGTGAGCAATCAGCAGAAATATATGTAATTTATCAGCTGTGGCCTGTTCTGGCACTATCTCGCTATGTCACATTAGTTATGACATGCAACCAACTGAGTCCTGCCACGTTTCTTCACCCTACGTTCATTCGTCATTATATATATCTGAGGCTATTCCAAGTTTTCTTCCAGTACTTCAGCCAGCTTTTCGAGAGCTGAACACCCATCTTTCACTGCTTTCCAACCGCGAGACGTCAAAATCTAGGAAGTGACAGTAAATCCCTTCCTCTTCCACCAGATCCTAAAATCCAGGAATATCCCAGCTAAAGCTAATCAAGTATACCGCATTTTGAACTTGGAATCGTCAGCAATACAGTTCTCGATAGTAAATAAAGATGATGTAGTGATCCTTCGTGCTCGACGCTCTAGATCTGTTGACTAATACTCGTATATTCCATTCGTACAAGTTACGGGAATACGCTACTTTGACACACTTGCATCTGCGTGACAAACTTCACAACCCAAAGGAAACGCACGTACCGCCACGTCTGAATTTGATCTCTCTGTGCCAACAGGGAGATGATAAGTCTTGATCATCTTTAAAAATAGATGTTTGGCGTCCCTTGTCTAGAATTCGAATCTCGTTTTTTACTTCTAGGAACAGATTGTCATGACTTGGGAGGGGATCATCGCGGGTGGGCTTTTATACCTTTAAAATTGGTGTTGAGAAGTTGAGATTGTTGGTTCATTGGTTGATACCTATCTGCTAGGAAAGAAGTTACCTTGAGATCGTCAGTTCGATGTCTTTTGAGGACTTGATGTTTACATATGTTAATAAGGAGGGCTAGAAGCGTAGCATTTTCTACAATCATATATGGATGGGCATTAGAAATTGACAAAGACTAACAAATTTGTAAAAGTGTAAGAGGGTGGCCAAGCCAACATAGTCAAGTAAATTCCACCCACATGCGAAAGCCGTAGAGGCATAAACAAAGATTTTGACTTAACGCCTGCCTATGCATGTAACAGGAATGTTCTACTGCGCTTTCCGTCTAATACGTAGACAAGACGAGCAGACAGTAGATTCAGACCCTAGTAAGATCTAGCATAAAAACTACAACTTAATACAGACCGTACCGCGCCAGCCACCGTCTACACTGCCGATATGGGCACATCATGCAAGGCTGTTGGAGTAAGATCATGCTGAATATGTTGGCTGAAGCGGCTTTGCGAGCCTAGATGTAGTGGTTTTCCTCTCACTGCCCGGCAATTAACAATGTTTACTGTCGAACATCCTCTTGCTGTCGATTCCTATTCATCCCCTTATCTAAACTGTAAACCAAGGGTATCTAACGTAAATAGATAGGTCTTTGAATGCTGGAGGAAGAAGGGCCTAGTGACGTGTCTATGGAGGTTGCTCGGTGGGCGTTGAAGTCTTCCTTCCCCAGATAAATCGGGGAACGGACAAATAACCGATCCTGTGTATGGATTCCGATGCTTGTGTCGGTTTCTTGTTTCGAAGTACCTACTCAATGAAAGAGTCGAATGTTTCGCAGTCTAGAACCTTGAGAGAAGATGCAAGTTCACTGCAGGCAGTTTTGGAGGTATTGATGGTACCGTAGACCTCAAGTTTGTGGTGATTTTAGAGGTGTTTGTCGGGTGTAAGAATATTATTAATTGAGATGCAGAGATTGTACGAGAACCAAGGTTCAGTGTCAATCGATTTTGGGATTTGAGAAGATTCGTTGAAACTGCCCAACATTTAGGCCTAGGCTATTCGGCATCGAACTTGAGCTAAACGGCATCGAAAGGACATGGCCCTCCAGCCACTTTACGGTATGTGAATACCTAGGTAGGTACCCTTGATGTAATTTCTAATTAGTACTATAAAATATATTAGGCAACTAAAATAAAAATATTCCTAAACCTTATTCCTACGTTCTACTACTACACCCTAACAACTATACTACTACCTACTACTACTACTACTACTACTACTACATTAAAGCTATTCATATCTACTAAGCTATACGTACACCTTATTGTCGGTCTCTTACCGTCGCATATCATCGATTATACCTACGAATATACCCTTACTGTCGCTATGTCGGACATCGAGCAAACCGAAGTAGTAGCTACTCTATTATTTTCTACTACCTAGAACTCCTTTGTTCAAAAAGATAGTAATAATAAGGTTATTTCCGTCGCCGAGACTTAGAACTCTTTCGTCTAGGATCTACGTTATACGTAAGGTGCCGCGGGTAACAACGAGTCGCAATTCTCTTAATTAGTAATAGTAATAGTAATATATCTTTAATTTCACAAAACACTAGAAATCCCAATTATATAGCATTTAGCGACGACGAGATAGCGACGACGAGGTTGGTGGTATATTTCATAGCACTAATTAGAAATCACATTAAGGGTACCTAGTCACACACCGTAAAGTGGCTGGGGGGCCATGTCATTTCAATGCCTGTTTAGCTAAAATTCAATGCCAAATAGCCTAGGCCAATACTTAAGGTGACGGAAATGAGGTTGTGCACAAGATGTACCTACCTTAATGGAAGGGGGGGGTCTACGTGACTGTTGTGATTGTCCCTGTGATGGTAACAAGTGTGCGTAACTATGACTAGTTGTGATGGTATCTACATATGATGGTCTTTCGTATGGTAATAAGAGGACGTGTCCATAACCAGTTGTGACCATCTCAAAGTGTTATAGTCACAAGAATTTGTGACCGTATGTGCCCGTATGTGCGACGGTTCTAGGAATAGTCATATATTTTTGTAATGATTCCACGGATGGTCATACAAATTCATGGCTGGTCATACAAATTCATGACAGCTACGCTACGCAGACCATCCCATGAATCATCCCATGTATTGTCACCAGTCCATCACCGCAGACCATCCCATGAATCATCCCATGTATTGTCACCAGCCCATCACCAGTTTGAATCATGGTCGGTCCAACCAAGCCAGACACCCGTGGACCCGTGGACCCCTGTAAAGCTATAATCACGTGAAAGCAGTCAAACCCACACGTGCTAATTGGCAGTTTGCCCTTGATGCCAAGAGCGCTAGCACTAGCGGCAATCTCCAGCCGCCTCCTAGGTATAAATACCAGAGCTCCCCCCTTCCTTTTTCCCTTTTCTCTTTTCTCTTCATACTTACCTTCTTGACACAACTCCACGCTCAAGCATGTGGATGTGGCAGAACGAGATCTCCATTGCACATCGGGGTATCGAGATCTGTTCAGTATCCTTCGGGGTCCTGATCGGGGGAATTTTTGATTGCATTCATCCCTTGTGGACACCTCACTTCTTTTTTCATTGAGTGCCTGGGCTTCGTGCTGGGTCTTGAAGAAGAAATATAATATCGAGGGCGTCGAAGGTTTGGTCTTGGGTGAGAGCAGGTGGTTCTGAGCGATCTCTTATTCTGCTCACCCTGATATCACCGATCGCTCTTTCCTTGACTTTGGTCTCGCAATTGATGTTGACATTGCATGCTCGAGACCTCCCGCCAAGATGCTGAGAGGCCTCAGGCCAAGATCCTCAAAGTATAAACCCCCTCCCCTCGCCCTCCCCATATATACATTTTTTAACCACCGAAAACGAATCGCGGGGGTGAATGGGTTACAAAGCCAACGCCGCTGCCTTTTGTGATCGACGGGAGTGATTGGCGGCATCTGTAGTAGGTATAGGTAAGTTACCTAGGTACTGTAGAGTAAATCCCTTATTTCTATAACCGTTATGATTTTGCGATAGTCGTAGAACCGTCGTAGAACGGTTGTATCGGTTGTAATAGTATATAATAGTTAGCACTTCTAAAATGGGAGTTTTCCTCTAAGGTACCTAGGTAGGTACCTACCTGACGATAGCCTATCTACGCCTTGAGTAATTCTTGCCACGTTGAATAAAGTTGATTCTTGGGTTGTTTTCTTGCACCTCGAGTTTCTCACGAGGTTATCTTCCGGCACTGCGAACCTGATGATGTCGCGATGAAGGTGTGAACAGTGGATGCACATGGCACTTGAAACATCGCTGGAGATGGGCAAGTGTGGGCACAACTATCACTGGAACCTGTAGAACTGTAGAATGGACTAAGTCTTAAGATAATGCAACTTCCAGGACTCTTGAGACTTCTATCCACCTGGGCAGTTGACGAAGACAAGAAAGGCGCTAGGGCAGGGTCTCCTTATCCTTATTAGAACATTAGAACATCGACTTTGCGATTACTTGGGCATTCCAACGCTACTAGTAACAATCAAAATTCAAATCCACAAATAAGACCTCCAGCACTTAACCACAGTTGTTTCGCAAAAAAAGATCAAATGGCCCAATTGGGAAATGAGATCAAGTCATGAAAAGACCCCACGAAGAGCAAAGCTCCATCCTCATCTTCGAAAACGTTAACATATACTTGGAAACCCCGACTGGCTTCACAAACACCAATTCACTCACTCCCCAACCAATAATTCCCAGCTCAGCATCCCACAATCAAAGTTCAAATTCACAAATAAGACCTCCAGCACTCAACCACAGTTATTTCACAAAAAAAGGTCAAATGGCCCAATTGGGAAATGAGATCCAAGTGATGAACTGTCGGCCGCAAGAGACAACATTGGATAGTTTCTCGGTACCTTGTCAGACACTAGGGTGATTCCAGTGCTGGGTATTTCTTTTGCTGTTTTTTTAGACGGGTTTGTAGGTTTTGTAGAGTTTTTTGGAACCTTTTTTAGGAGATGAGGGCGAGGGAGGGGAAGGATGGGAGAGGGGGGTGGCGAGCTTCATTCACTGTCTAAGACAATGGGCCCAAGTCATACTGCTAAGACATTAATAGTCAGTGCGTCTTCCCTCTGCGCTATCGCTTGAGGTTAGTGGAAACAAGTGAACCAGGTAAGCAAGTGAACTAGGCAGCATATATAATAGGATATTTATAGTCAGTAAAAAGTAGGTGTAAAGTACATATTCTCAAGGCATTTTGTAGAGCGCGCAGGCCACCCCATCAAAATCTAGGAATATAGGAATTTTTACAAAACTCGTCTGTATCACACGTAGATCGTATGCTCCTGCGTTTTTGGCTCCTTTAGAATAGGATATGTGTATAATAGTCCTTAGCTTAGCACGCCCTTGTACCCCGAGGGAGGTCACAGGAGACCCGGCTTTTGCTGGTGATCCGTCCGGCGTAAAAATACTACTACTACTACTACTACTACTACGTAGATCGTATGTAAATAACGTAAAAATTTAGTATATAATAGTACTAAATAGCGCCTACGAATCTATCTTATTTGTATATATATCTGACAGGTAAGAGTGGCGCTATATAGTAGAATAAGTCGCAGCCTGGTTCACTTGCTTACCTGGTTCACTTGCTTACCTGGTTCACTTGCTTACCTGGTTCACTTGCTTCCACTGACCTCAAGCGATAGCGCAGAGGGAAGACGCACTGACTATTATGTTTCGTAGGCATCTACTCAAGAGGACATTTTTTATGAGGAAGTCTCAAGCTGGGCTGGTTATTTGCATAGACTTGTACCGTACCTATATCTTTGGCAACTCTCAGAGACTTCCGTACCCTGTTCACAATCCTTGGGCCCACCTCTTCTTTGCCACTTCCTCTCTTCAAAGCCACTCGTCAAAGAAAGTTGTTGACGAAACTTGCTCACGATTTCAATTCAAACCACGAAGCCGTGTCTCTGTAGTGTTGAAGTTGTGTGATGCCCCAAAGACATTTTGGCAATGAGAGAGTATGCCGAAAATCGTGGATCAGGTTAGTTTTTCCAGCAACTTTATGTTCAGGTAAACACTATTGCAGATTGAGATGTAACTATAAGTACATTAAAGGTACCATTTGCCAATCCGCTAAACTAAATGTACTTGATCCAAGAGGCGATAGACTTGTATTAAGACAATGATAGAGCATGTCAGTGATCATGAATTAGCGCGTGGTATCATTCATGGTCACTGTGCGTTAGAAGTTGGTCAGGCTGATTGTTTATACATATAGGTTGGTGGAAGGATCAGCGACTGTTTCCACCTTCTTTTATGTTTTGCTTGTGACCTGAAATCTTCCTGGCTCTGCTCAAGTCTAGGACAATCTTCAGATATTGACCCCGATTTGTTTGGATTGCCTAGGTATCTCCTGCGTTGTCAAATAAAGTTCCACGGATTGCGCTGAAGACATTACCTTAGAGGAAAACCCCCATTTTGAAAGCGGTTGTACTACTGTTATAGAAGGTACGACCGTTGTAAATCTTTACAACCGCAGTACGACCGCTCTACGGCCGCTCTACAGTCGTCGAAAAATCACAACGGTTGTATAAATGAGGGCTTTCCTCTATGGTAGTTGCTTTACATCACTTTTGAAATATCCTCATTACCAAACAAAACCACCCAGTGACTCCATATAAATGTTGACCCAAATCTGGCCTATAAAGTCTGCATGAGAGAATTCATCATGAGACCGAAAATCTAGTGAGGATGTTTAAGATTCCGTTCAGAAACAGTATCAAACACCTGTTTATTTACCTATCTTTTTAACTTGACTTGGGCACTTGCTGTGACTCACATTTAGCCCTCACTTGGTTTATTCATCTTCTCGCTTGTTGCCAGATATCATCCGTCATGAGCGTCAAGTTTCTGAGTCATCCTCTCATAATTCAGCAAGCTTTTGCTAGCCCGAACTCCATCAGAAGCTCACCCACAAGTCATTCAGAAACTTCAAACTATGAGAAGGGGCACGGATTATCATATCTTTCGTCGTCAGTTGAGACGAGACCACGGGTTTACGACAACGGATGCCGAGTTGACCAGAGCCATTCTCCACGGCAGTGAATGAATCTCCATCCTTCGCCCTTCTCTCCTCCCCGTCTACCAATCAGAACCTTCTTCACATCCAAATAAAGTTTATCAAACCCAGAACCTCTGAGCCGCAACATAAATATGGCCACCCAAGCCATCTCTTCCTTTATTCTCTTGGTAAATACATTCACCAACATTTTCCTGGCAGCCTCATGCAGACCTCCCGGACCATGTCCTTCTATCGCCCCAGCAGAGCCCGTGACAACGGTCTTGACATATGTATCAACTACAGTCTCGTTCCTGCCCGCATCTCCATCGGGATGCTCTAGAAATACGTTAGGCCGTTCAATTTCTATGGGAGTCCTGACAAATTTCGCTATCCAAGGTTCGTATTAATACATGATTTTCTGTCTCCCGCCTTCATATATTGTACTTCGTCAACTCACTTGTCCATAGTCCAAAACCACTCACGCCCAGAAATCCATAATCGTCTTTTGAGCCGCTGGGATACAGAAAGTGAGGACAGAAACCTCTATCTCAGTCCGGCGGGATCTTATACTCTGGATTTCCAATATAAAGACGGAGTAGTTTCCTGGGGAAATCTTGATATGGTGATCAATGGAGAAGTGAGTCCAAACTGGTCATCTGACTTTGAGGATATATTACTGATTGATTCAGTGGACACCCGAAGATAATACCACCAAAATGTTTATGACTAGTCGAGTAGAGGACCCGCGGTATGTTCCCACTTTTGCCCCTCTGGTCTCTTACACTTTTGAAGTCACAGTTCTCACTTGCTCGTTGTTTGTCCTACGTTATACTGATCTGTCATCCAACATAGAGCAATGTTCGACCTGGTCTACAGCTGCTCTTCCGAGAATTCAGTTCAACCGGAACTACGACTTAATGCAAGAGGCACTTCTACCGGCGGAGACGTCTGCATACGTCTTACGACCGGTGATCGGTATGAGCTTCGATATTCTCCACCAGGCAATACGCCTGTGGCTCTTAGTAAGTTTTTCTTTCCTTATCAGCTTGGCTACATAAATACATGGCCACTTGAATAGATGTAACATCGAGAGATTACGGTGTAGCAGACGTGGTTGAAGACTGAAAGCGGAGAAAAGCTGACCACTCATACAGAGACTGGGGCTTTGTGTATCAAAGTTACACTGGCTGTCGTACAATTGAAAGATCCTCCCAAGGTGCAATGAGTTTGGATGAAATAAGGGGTAGAAATATAGGATTTTACGACTTAAATACCATACACTTTATCCCTGCCCCTTGGCCACGCTGCTTTCCAAAGACCAAGGCCTTCCTTCACACAGAGGGCTTCGCACAGAGGCAACTTGATTCTATTCCTACCTACGTACCTAGGTACGGAGTGTCTACAGAGTCTTCAAGAGGAATCAAACAGGTTCTAGCTAGACGGAGGGTTGGCAGGGTTACTAAGGGGTAATAATTAAGAAACTTGGCTAAACCACTTATAGTAAAACCTTTACATCGCATTTTCAACTGTGCCTGTCTACAGAAGATAAGATAGGGGGTAGCTACCTAACAAATCTAGGACTACTTGATTTCTCTAAGGACTTTCAAAAGTGCGAATAGCTTCAATTCTCCCCCTTACTCTACCCTCGAGTCAGGCGCTTCGCAGCCTTAAGGAAAAGCAGCATTAGAATCTAGGGTCCGAAATGCCCCTAAGACGCATTTATCCTACATTTTGTCAATTATGTTGGTATTTGTACTCGCGTAGGGGCTGTACCAGGTACGGAAGTGGCCTTCGCAAGGTAGAATAGACTTTTGCAGGGAAAAAGTAGACTATCATGGTATTTAAGTCGTGTTGTACCCTGTTTTCATGGTACTTAAGTCGTAAAATCGAAATATAGATAATTCCTTTCAACCGAAGTGTTTCCGCGATCTTTAGAGGCTATCTTTCTGTGTGTAACTTCAAGCTCCCTAACTGTGGTTCTATGTCGGCAGTTAACTTATCATTCCTTACAGAGTATTGATCGACATTATTCACCTCAGGACAACTTCCGGTATGCAGCAGCGCAGATTAGGAAAGTGCCAGACAAAAAGGCATCACCAAACGACCTTTTTCGGAAAAGTGGCGTGTTGTTGGTTGGAAGGTCGTTTTTTGGATACGATTTCTACGATATACAACGAAACTTCCCGACTATATGATATATGATAGTATAGCAGCACGTGAAAATCACATTAAAGTACATAGCCTGACCCCTGAGCGCAGAAGGAAGAAAGAAAGATAACGAGGCAAGGGGTTATTTTCTGTTTTACCACGGAGGCTAGCTTTAAATTTCTATTTTCTATTAGTAAGTGGAAGAGAGCGCTTAGTTTTGCGTTTGGATTTTGAGAAATGACGTTCTACTGGGTGAGGTCTCCTTGCTGAATTGAACTGTTCCAAAGTTGACACTTCTTACACGCAATCACGTGTTTGTGTGTTACAACTCACCTAGACACCAGAGCTAGAACAACAATGCAAGCCATACTGGATCCTTCGATATAGTAGACCTTCGAATGTCGAATAATACATCTACCTCTAGCAGATATTGCGACCTATGCATAACCGAGAACAATCACGTGGTTTGACTTGTGGTACACAGCGGATTCCCAGTACTCATTTGTAATGAGATATCGATATGATATCTTTCAATCATCGCGGAAAATATAAATATCTTCGTTATACCAGCTCTGTTGCTTAAAGCGAGCATATAACAACGCAGCTAGTAAAGGTGATTTGAAGTGTGCATTGCACAAGAACTTCATTCCAAGGTTCCTTCAAGGAATAAAGCAATCGCCAATCAGGAACTACTAACAATATGCAACCCCCCACTATCGCTGGTTTATTAATAGAATATTTCTGCCGATGGCTTCAAGACCTTCTACTTAGGTTCATTTGGTAAAGAAAAACTTCTTGGGACGTGAAATTTTAATCAATTCCTCCGGATGAAGTGGCAAGAACAACGGAGATAAATGTAAACCAGGGGAGGAAGGGGAATGTGCCAAAAAGTTATAGATTTGCCGATACATTCAAGCGAATTTCCCGTTCTTCTATAAGCTGCCATTTAAAAAATAAGTCCGGGAAAATAACTCCCAGCCAGGAGCTCCTGAATGGGTCAACGTTGGGAATCCTCCCCTTAATGTTTTAAAATACTAACCGAGCAACACCAAATACAACACCAGCAAAGTTATATCAAGGGAGCCTTGTCAGCGTGAACGCGGCCTATCTGAGCGTATGAGTTTCGAACATACAGAAGGTAACTGCCAAGATGGGTGAAAGCGTGAGGCTCAAGATCTTGTAGCCGTATCCACTGAACAAGGTTTTCCAAGACACTTGGCTAAGAGAAAGTCGCAGCCTTGGCGTAAACAAGCTATGATGCCAATACCGAGGGACCAATGAAGAGCTTAGAATTTCTCACAGGGAATATTCTGAGTTCAGATAAGCATCAGCCACAAGAGTAAACAAGAGTTGTCGACTTTAACCGGATTTGCATTGGCATCGCTTGACCGAGAATTTCCAACATCGCATCATCGACGTCTGACGACAGTCGAAAAACCGAGGGAGGAGTCATTGAGATCTATGAAGAATTCAGGGCTACCAGTGAACGACCCCAGACGACGAATGGTTGGTAATGCAACCTTTATCAATTTTTATACGAGTCATTTTCTGCCCCGCAAACCTTTTAAACCACGCAATAATACCAGTATTTCAATACTCCACGCCGTACGCTGTGGTCAAATTCTCCTCTATACCCATACCTACCCCATTGCGCGCTCTGGTCAACGTCGGGCCTTGTTTACCCACGTATACCCAGAAGATGCTCCATAATCACGCCGCGGATGGCCTCTTCCTTCGAAAAGAAGCTTCCCTCGCGATGGACGGCAAAAGCGGCGGTAAACAGTTTGTGCGGGTGTCTCTCCTTGTTTTCACTTTCGAGCATATTTCACGCAATTATGGAAAATTTACGAACATTCGAGAAGCTCGATCTGGAGACTTCTGAGCAATGATCTCCGATATCCCAAAAAAGGCACCCAAAATATGGAAAGACAATACTGCCGCTTTTGTTTTCTTTCACGAGCTCCACTACCAACTAATCCACTTATCTTATATGGGGCATTGGGGAGTCGTTTGGCTTAAGGGAGCGGAAGACCGACCCCCCAAAACCCAATGAAGCATCCTCCGTGGCACCCACACCGCGAGAAATCATGGAATCGATACGGAGTTGTTTCTCATTGACTTGAGGTCTGGGGCAACGTTTTATGCATTCCCCCACGTTTCTATCCTCTGCCGGAAAAAACATATATCTGAGGTGTCTCCTTCTCGTCTCCTTCCTTTTTTACACTTGCCAGACAGACCACTCTCAAATCATCAGTCTATCGCAATCATGGTTTTACGTGGAAAACAATCTTCGTTTGCCCAGCTTGGTCTGGTTGTCGCTCCAGCCTTCGTACTCTTCGGTTACAACCAAGCTGGAATTGGTGGTTTGTTGAGTGTGAAAGATTGGACCGAGACTTTCCCAGCAATTGATACTGTCCGTAAGTATTAGCCCACGTTTCCTCTGCTTTCCTGCTATCAATTTTGAAGTTTTCTTGTCGAGGTTGCTGACAGTGCTTTGACAGATGTCCATGGAGCCGTGAAAACACAACACGCTCTTGTCCAGGGTGCTACCGTTGCTACCTTCGTCATTGGTGCATTGATTGGTGCCTTGTCCTGTATATTTACTGGAGATATCTTTGGTAGAAGGTATGGTGATCTTGAAGTATGATAGGGAAACGGTGCTAATATTGTTATAGAAAGTTGATCTTCGGTGGTGCACTATTGACCTTGATCGGGGAGGCAATCTGCTGTACCTCTTTCAGCTTAGCTCAATTCATTGTTGGAAGAACTATCATTGGAGGCGGTGTTGGTATCCTTTCGGCTACGGTTCCTGTCTGGCAGGCAGAATGTTCTGATGCAAAGTTCGTATTTCCATTCTTCTTCACTCCTAGACTTTTCAAAGGGGTTGAGATACTTCTTGTCTGAAACGACAAAACTAACGGTAAACTTCTCAGGCATCGTGGAAAACACGTCGTACTTGATGGTCTCTTTATCTCCTTTGGATACGTTCTAGAGTCGTGGATCAACCTGGGCTTCTTCCAGATCAAAACCGGTTCTATCTCTTGGAGACTCCCACTTGCACTTCCAACTATCGTCTCTGTGCTTCTTATGGCAAGCATCTTTAGCATGCCAGAATCTCCTAGATGGTTGGTTCGAGTCGGCAGAACCGAAGAAGCTAGACGCAATTTAGCAATCTTGAACGATGTTGAGGAGACGAGTGCAGTAGTAAACTTGGCCATTGTAAGACCTTATCTGAAAAAACGACGAAGAGAACAGACGCTAACTTATTACAGGCTGGAATTGAGCACAATGTCGAAGAAATGAAGGAGCAAGGATTGGGACTCAAGGATTGCTTCAAGAGTGGTCCGGATAAACTATTCTACAGATTTACTCTCTGTATTCTGCTCCAATTCTACCAACAAATGTCTGGAAGCAACTTGATCTGTAAGTTACATATACCAGTAAGACAGCTTCTTATATACTAATCACTTGTAGCTGTTTATGCCCCGATCATTTTCCAAGAAGGTCTCAAACTCGACAGTCAAACTTCTAGAATCCTTTCAGCTGGAGCCCTCACCTGGAAGTTCCTGTCATGCTTCGTTGCTTTCTTCACCATCGACAGATTCGGTCGCAGAGCTCTGTTCATGGTAAGCGGTATCGGTATGGGATGTTGCATGTTATCATTGGCCGTCGCTACCTCCATGGGAGTAGACAACAAAGCTGCTTCATACGCTTCGGTGTTCTTCGTATTCATGGTAAGTTTCCCCTCCAACTTTTTATTCCTTTCTCGTCGCTAACAATCCCACAGTTCAACTTTTTCGTCCCAATCGGATTCCTTGGAGCCAACTTCCTTTATTGCGCCGAGATTGCTCCCCTCAGTCTCCGTGTTGCAATGTCATCTGTTTCGACCGCCAACCACTGGCTCTGGAACTTCGTCGTTGCTATGGTCACCCCAACCGCCATCAACCAACTTGGCTATAGATACTATATCCTATACACCGTCATCTCCTTCTGCATCCCGCTGTCCGTCTTCTTCTTCTACCCTGAGACTATGGGCCAGAGTCTTGAGCAGATCGACTCTATGTTCAAGGAGAATGATTCGATCTTTGCTGTTGTAAAGCAGAGTATCAAACAATCAAAGCGAACACCAAACATTCCCGTTAACGAGAAGGGAGATGTTGTTGCTTCCCACGCTGAAAAGGTGGATGCTGAAAAGGCACTTGCCTCTGATGGTGATAGCGATGAGATCTCCGCTAAGGAGTAGATACGGAAAGTTTACTGGAACGATAATTAATAGAAAATGGATATTAGATGTTTACAGGACTAGACTAGACAGTTATAACTGCTACGAATATAATGATTTTGAAGTTCTTGGAATTTGGTGGTCCTTCCTCGCGTACTCCCCTGACTACCTCCGTAAAGGGGCAGATTTTGAATTGCCTTGATTCCAGCTATCTGTCAACGTCCCCCTTTCTAGTTATCAGCTGGCCGCTTTTCTATCCCGGAATACTTTCGAAGTCTCACCGACTTCTTCACATTATCTTGATGCTAGATTCCAAAAAAACATCGATCACGTGACAAAACATGACCCATACCAACCATATCGCTGGGAACTTGGCCCACATACCGCCGAGCAAACTTCATCATCCCATCCTTCAGGCGCGTCATAAATCCAACACCACCTCGGGGTTTTTCCCAATGGCTCCACATCAAGCACACCGCTGGATTGTTGCAATGCGGAAATAGAATCGGCTCATTGCTGATGCCGAGAATTTCATAAATGGGTCGATTTACGAACAGATGCGCGCATTCTTTTATGGGGAACAAAAAGTCTCGGTCAGCATTCTTCGTAAGCACATCAATATTTTAATCTCAGTCATCCAATCTTCTCGAGGGTTTTACAGTTTCCTATTTGGTCAATCGTGTCGTGAGCGATCTTGGAGACGGAGAGACCCATACCCTCCTTCCAATTTGACGTTGATACACAGAGCACTACCACATCACTCATTCTGGTCCCTTTGCGCTTGAAATTATTATAGCTCATCGTTCTAATCTATGGTAAGTCACTAATGTTATACAGACTTTCGAAGACAATCACCCTTCTATATTCACATCCTCCGCAAGACAATTTATTGGTCTCTGTCGCTTACCTATTTCTTCCTCCTCAACAAACCAAGCATCGATGATCCTGCCTTCTTTGTTTTTTCCAACCCCCACTCCGCTTTCGCGAGAGCTAACGCAGCACGAGAATCGCTTTCGTCGTCGGCAGGTTCAATGGCAAGCTTTTCCCGGGTACGTGGCAAACCATAACCATCTCGAGAGTACGATGGGTAAGTTGAGGAGTTTGAGTGACTCGAGGATCCGACGTCCTCAATCGCCCTCTGTTTCGGTGGACCTGGTAGAGGTTTGGACTCTTTATTGTACGATGATGTCGCCGAAATCGATGGCCCCGATGGTCCCGATGATGAAGAGCTTTCGACAAAAGCTGGAGGTGGTGCTTTGGCTGCGGTATTCATTCTAGCCTTGAGTGCTGCTTGTTTCTCCTTTAACTCGTTCAATCTGCGTTCTTGTTCGGAGACCAAAGCTGTAGACTTTGTAGGAGTTCTTCTCTCCAACTCTTGGTGTCTTCCTCCCCCGGCTGCTGAGCTCGCTTCCGAGGGCGAAGGTAATGCTTTGTTGGTCGTTGCGAGTCTGGCTTTGCTCTTCTCCAACTTTTCTCGAAGTTCAGCCAATTTGCGTTCCTTCTCTGAAACTAAAGAAGTAGAAAGGGGGGGATTCATTGAGCTTGAACCCTCTAACTGCTTCCTTGGAGCTGGTGAGGGTAACGCGGATGCTGTGGATGAGCTGGAAAACGAAGAAGCGTTTGGCGTGGATGACGGTGCAGCACCAATAGCTTTAAGCTTCAGATTGGCCAATTTCTCACGCATAGCAGCCACTTGGGCAGTCTTATCAGTCAAATCCTGGGGAGCAGAGCGCTGTAAACCTAGACCAAGAGATTTGGTTTCTTCTCTGATTCTTTCGACCTCCTTCGCGCTTGATTCGATCGCTTTTCTATGCGCTTTCTCCTCTCGCTGTTTCCTCGCTTCAAGCTCCTTAAATCGTCCCTGCTCGACTCGCTTTCTCTGTTCGTCTAATCGCCTCTTCTCTTCATCAAGTCGCTTTTGGTTGAGTGCTCGAGCTGTTTTTTCTTGGTCTTGCTTCCAGTATTCCTCTCGCTTGAGGGCTTTGTTAAATTCTTCAGCATGCCGTTTTCGTGCTTCCTCGAGTTCTTGCGTCTTTTTACGAAGTTCTTCCATCTCCCGGTCGTGCTTGGAGTCTTCGATTTGCTTGCGCTGGCCTTCAGCTCGAGCGGCTTGCTCCTGTTCAATAATCAGTGTTTGCTTCCTCGATTTTATCGCAATTCCCTTGGAGGTAATTCATTATACTATTTCCCAAAGCCTAGAATGGCCAGGAATATTGCCTCGTCACTTTTTAAAGCATAAAAATTGCTTGAACCCCCCAGAAAGTGTGAACAACAAGGGTAGCCTACCTGGACTCGCATAGCTTCTTGTGCTTTCCTCGTGTTTTCATCTGCTTGCCTCATCCGCTCGGCTTGGGCACGCTGCTCCTTTTCAAAGCGACGCACTTGTTCATCATATTTTTGTTTCTCGGCTTCCGCTTCTTTCTTACGAGCATCTTCTGCATGCCACTCAAGCTGTTTGTTATTTGCATCTTTACGTAAGTTTTCCATCGCCAGACGATGCTCCTCCTCACGGCGTCGTTTGCGCTCCTCGTATCGTTGTTGCTCTGCAGCCATCTCATCTCTCCGTCGCTGCTCTTCTTGACGTTCAAGTTCTCTTCTCTTTTCATCCTCACGTGCACGTTCAGCGGCAAGTCGTTCCTGTTCTGCACGACGCCTCTCCTCCTCCATTTTCTGTCTCTCGGACTCAAGTTGGTCTTTGTATCTCTGTTCCTCTTGCCACTCGCGTTCTTTGCGTCTTGTCTCTTCACGGGATCGCTCAGCTGCGAGTCTCTGTTCTGTCATTCGCAGTTTTTCTTCCTCCATTTCACGTCTTTGAGCATCCAATCTATCTTGATGCCGTTGTCTTTCCAATCTCAACATCTCTTCTCTTGCACGCGATTCTTCTTCCCGCTGACGCTCTCTGGTAAGCCGCTGTTCCTCGAGCTTTTCCTTGTGTCTCATGTCTTCCTCCCTCATTCTCTCTTGCCTAGCAAAAGCCTCAGCCTCACGTTGACGCTCGCGTGCAAGTCGTCGTTCTTCTTCCATCTGCCGCTTTAGTTGGGCGCGTTTTTCCATATCAGCTTCCAGCTCAGCATTTCGCTGTTCTTCTCGAAGCATTTCCTCCCGTCTTTCCCGTTCCGCCTCCATCTTGCGTCTTTCATGGGCATATCTCTCTTCCTCAGCACGTAGCTCGGCATTTCGTTTCTCCTCCCTCAACTCCTCCTCCATCGCCAACCTCTCAGCTGCCAGTGACTCTTTCTTAGCTTCCAATCTCGCACGTTCACGCTCGGCTTCCATTTCAAGCTTCTGCTCTGCTAATCTCGCTTCCCCCTTAATTCTCATCTCTTCTAACTCTCTTTTCTGCTGCTCATTTCGTGCCTTCTCGGCTAAGCTATCCATCTCTCGTCTCTGCTGCTCGATGTAGCTTTCCTGGTTTCTAATTTCAGCATCAATAGCATCGGCTTCTTTCTGTAGACGTAAGTTCTCAGCTTCCGTGGCTGCACGTAATTGCTCGTCAGCTTGTCTAGCTTGCTCGGCTATGCGGTTCTTGTTTTGCTCGAAGGCGGTTTGCATCTTGGCGTCGGCTGCTGCTGCCCTATATCTCAGTGTCAGTTGAATGATCACAGCGGTCTGGCTAAATTGCTAATGGGTTTGATTATTCAAGATGTCACCAACAAACTTAAGACATGTTTTTAGCATGTTTCGAGTACCTCGCTAAGTCTTAAATATCATAGGCCAATCATAAACCGGAAAACAAACGAACTCACCGACGTTGAGCCTCCTCAGCTTGTCTCTTCCGATCAGCCTCCGCCATTTTCTCCTGCTTCCTCAGATGGCTCTGAAATTTCCGGTTACGCTTTCCCCCGAATGCAGCCTCAAATGCTTCTTGAGCAGTCGCATAGCTTTCGCTAGAGTCATCGTAAAGTTCCATCTCGCCTTCTTGAGAGCTCGATCCATGCTCAATAAATCCTCCATGCTGGCTGGACTGGCCCCCGGAGTGGCTGAAATGACCTTCTTGGTTGAACTCAGCACTAGCCTGAACATGGTGGATCTCCTCTGTGACTGTTTCTGTGATGCTTACTCCGGCTCCTATGAAGAACTCGTCCATGACCAGTGTGTCGCAGAAGCATCTGAACTCGCCACAGTACATGCATCGAGGAGGCATCTTGAGAAACTTTCTGGTGGATCCTGGTGTGTTGTATTAGGTAATTCTCTTTTGATGCTAGATATATTGATGCAATGATGCGTATGTATGATATAGTTGTCAGCGATAGTATACCTATTGCTTGACACCTCTAGAAGAGATGTATGGTAGGGTAAGAAGAAACCTTGAAGAAGATGAAATCCACTGGTGTTATATACCTCCTAGTCAATGACGAAAGTTTATGATCAGAAGAATTGACCATTCACGCATCCATCTTCTAAGCATTCCATTCCGAATATTCACTACCAACGCGACATTCACTCCTACACATCTTCCCAAAAGGATCAAAAAGGATCAAAAAGACCCAAAAAGAATTAAAAACCAGCAATTCAACTGGCAAAAACCAATCTCCCCAGGCCCGTAGGTAGGAGAGACTTGTCAACAACCTCAAGTTGAAGACCCTCAACCCCTAACTCGTTCGTTAGGAGGAAATTACGAGGCCCAAGGTTTGATGCCCGCAAGTCTACCTAGGTAGCTTGCTGGTCAGAGTGGTCCCTGACTGCATTCTGGGTACACAGGCCGCTCGTTTCGCACAATAACCGTTAGGTCATTGACTACTCTTTGCTAGAACACACTGTGTACCCGCTTCTGCTTATTAGCAGGATATAAAATAAATAGTCTTTGCGACGGTGAATGAAGTCGACTTGTTGGTCAAATATTAATGATTGACCTTGGGTCCCTGACTGTGAAATGTTTGCACCTATTGAAAAAGCATCTGTGGATTGTGATACGATTATTACTGCTCTCAGCCTGGGAGGCTTTGAGCAAAATGGTAGAATGGTCTAAAATTTGCTACATGGATTGTTTTTATCACACGTCAACGCATGTATATTGATAAAGTTTGTGATGAAAAGGGTTTGGTATTTACTCACTCCACAGTAGTACTAGCACTGCTACCCACCTATACTTGGATTCTTGAATTAGAGATTTCTATCAGGCAACAATTCTTCATTCGAAAGATTCAATAGAACCTATATAAATCCTTCCCAATCCGATACAATAGAACATATCTCCAGCAATAAAAGCCACGCCTAACGCCTAAATTATCAGAGCGAACAGTGACCCACTCGAGCGAACGAGCTTTAGCGAGTGAGCGACGTGGGTCACGTCGTGAGTGTTATTACTTTAGACAGAATGAAAGTGGTCCAAAAATAGATTATGTACGTTGACCACGGAACGTCTCCGAGTGGCCAATCTGAACGGCGGCGGTGTGAGAGGAATTGGCAGAATTCTTAATTTGGCTATACTCGTACTCGAGTAAACACTACCAGCCAGCCAGCCAGCCAGCCAGCCAGCCAGCCAGACAGCTAAACAGCGAGACAGCGAGACAGCCAGCCAGCCAGCCAGACAGCTAAACAGCCAGACAGCTAAACGGCGAGACAGCGAGACAGCCAGCCAGCCAGCCAGACAGCTACACAGGTAGACAGGTACACAGCCAGATAGACAGCTATACAGCCCGACAGCTAAACAGGTACACAGCCAGCCAGCCAGCCAGCCAGCCATC